>JAVTVY010029260.1:0-120225 GCA_036873755.1 Hanleya hanleyi
GCCTTGCCATTTTACGAAATGAAACAGTTTGCCACGTCGACGTTCCGTTTTCAAAATCTGCTCCACCGTGTAGTAGTCTTGCTGTGTTTTTACAACGGGCTGTAATTCCGTGTCGTAAAACGTCCCCAGCAACGTTTCCCCTTGGAGATCTTCCAGTTCATAGACTCGCCGCTGTCGGGGTAGGCGCCGTTTAATCGGGAAGTGCTCATCGCTCCAGTTGGGCAAGTAACTTTTCTCGAACTTGCCCTTGACTTTACTGATCCGTACAGGGTCCCCGACCTTGTACACCGCCTTCGTCGTTCGCTGCGATGGCCTGGGGTACAACACACGCCGGACTTGGGCTTCATTGCGTTGGGTCACGGTAATGGGGTTCTCTCTATACTCCGGTGATAGGCTCGATTGTAACCCCTCACCAGTTTCGGGAGAACATCGATGTACCGCCTTGTATTCTTATAGGTGAAATATTTATACATGCGGCCTTTGAATGGCCTGTTGAACCTTTCCACCACGGAAGCCTTGGTCTCGTTGTACGTATGGAAGAAAAACACCTTCTGGGCTTTCAGAAACTGTTGGAAGGGTCTGTTAGCAGGGAATTCCATTGCCTTCGTCGGTTTTGCAATACGAGGGTTGCGCCCGGTCTTGAAGATGTCTTTGAACGCCGCTATGAGATTTTGCCCCCGTTTTCGTCCGGATGGGTACCACCCACGCATGCCGGATAAGAATATCCACGTGCACGTCAGATATACGATTCCATCGTTGTGTTTGGCAAAGGCGCTCCTTATCGACCAAATCCGCTTGCCACTGGGCATCTATTCCTCCACGATGACCCGGTTCCGGCCGAAGAAATGGCGACGGACAGCTCGATGTAAGGTATAGGTGTCTTGTTTTCTTAACCAATCTCGGACTTGAGCACGTTGTATCCCTTGGGGTTTGGCCGCTCGATAGAGAGCCGTCAATGCACTATAGGCCGCCGGACTGTCGGGACTGTAGTATAAGTTATCCAACACCTTCTCCCAGCGCTTCATGGTGACAAATGATGATGGAACCTGGCTCTATCGTTTATTTATAACAGGTATATCTTGGGCCGGAGTTTCTTTCTTATTTTCTTCGTGGGCTTCCACAGTGGCCATGGTAAATGACCAGTCCAACTCGTCTGATGATCGCTTGATAAGCACTTCATCCACATCTACCACGGCATCTTCCAATGCATACCATAGATCAGGGTGAAGGGTAAAATGCACTGTACCTCCATCTAGCCGAGCCAATTGAGCAAAGAAAGGGCCGCGTCGGATGTACACATCGTGACACAAGTGGATGAGGTCGCCGTTCAGTTCACCAGACAACACCCGTTTGAATTTGGTCCAGCCCTCCCGGGACAGACGAATGTGAGCCGAGCACGGTTGTGTAGGGTCCGCATCACAGACGTCTCCCACCTCCTCCATGATATCGACCTTATCCGCATACACGTGCAGGAAAACCTCGGGGGTCAAGCTGAAATACGCCAGTACTATATGCTCCGTCATGGTCAGTACGTGAATGGTACCAGATTTCACTGTGTCTCGTATTTATAGGGAGAACCCCGTGAGATCAAAGGATCAGGTGGTGATGTCATTGGGCTGACTGAGTCTAGCCGGGTAATCAATGGCATCGTCGTCGGGTTCATGTAGTTGTTCATGGGGTTCAGCCAGCGCGTCCTCAATAGCACGAGCCCACGCCAACTGGTCTGATGATCGCTCGTCCGGTGTAAACAGCTGGTCCACAATAGGCACCACTTTCTCAAAGGCTGACCACAGATCGGGGTCTAGGGTGAAGCCTCGCGTAGGGTCTTGGTAGCGGCCCAGGCGTAGGAAGAGGGAGGTACGGTATACGTAGATGGCATTGTCTATGAGGATGAGGTTTCCGTCGAGCTCGCCGCTCAACACCCGTTTAAATTTGATCCAGCCGTCACGAGGTAGTGTCACCGTATTCGATACGGTCTCAGCGGGCGCCCAGCAAATAGCTCCACGGTCTTCCACCAGGGTGACTTTATCTTCATAGACGTATAACCCCACCTGGGGTGTAAGGGGCAGAATGGCTCGTAGGACGGATGACATGCTTGCTGTAAATGTCGAACGGTGAATGACACACACTCTGTCTGACCCTGGTATTTATAGTGTCAATACCACAGCGCCAGGGTCAATAGGGCACAGACTAGTATGAGGCCAACCAGTCGGTGCTGGTTCCGGCGTGAGCGCTCGTGGTCCATAGCCCGAGCATCAAGGATGGCTGTCATAGTCCAGTAGTGGTGAGTGATGGCACGCCTCTCCATCGAGTGCACTCTGTGGAGGACCGCTTCTGTGAACTCGTTCAGGATCTGGCGTCTTCTTTCGTTGTCGTCGCCATCTGCAAACATGGACCGGACCACTGCTCGGTAACCCGTGAATGAATTCACCACGGTGGCATACTGTAAAATGCGAGTCGCATGGGGCTGGGTCTCCGCCATGGCTCTGCAACCGTAGAAATGAAGGTGTGGGATCCAGAGGGACGTGGTTTATAGACCAGGTCACACATGCGCGCCTAGACGTCGGGTGTAGTCCGTGATACGTACTATTCTGATGGGTTAGTCCAAAAGAATGATATTCCTACCGCACACCCAACCCATCAGATGCCCCTTCACCTAGGCTTCACTTGGATACCTCACTCGACCCCATTGCACCATTAGGGGCTCCCCTACATCCCAAAACGTCTATGCGCATGCGCAGAATGCCGATAGTTCAACCCCACTAGTCCAGTCAGATGCCCCTTCACCTAGGCTTCACTTTAATACCTCACTCGACCCCACCGGACCAGTAGTAACTCCCCTAGCTCCAACACGGCTATTTCCATACCCTTGGGCCACCGCGCATGCGCAGAATGACGCTAGTTCAACCCCACTAGTCCAGTCAGATGCTCCTTCACGAATGCTTCACATGGATACCTCATATGACCCCACTGGACTATTAGTGGCTCCCCTAGCTCCCAACACGGCTATTTCCATACCCTTGGGCCACCGCGCATGCGCAGAATCCCCACACCATTCTGGAGCCGCCATTTTGTTTGTTGTTTTCTTGCGGAGATACACGGGACAATAAACACTCGACCCTAGGGTGGTACAGATGCTAGACTGATCCTATTAACATGGTACAACACCTATAGATTATGTTTATTACTAGCACGTCAGCGAAATACTAGTACCCATCCTCCGCATGGCATTTATTCTGTGAAAACACCCATGACATGACTGAAAAGAGCCTCACTCGCCCCAATCGGACCATGCAGCGTATTTGTAGTCTAGGGACTACTTTTCCTCCGCGGAAGCTTTCTTCCGCGACCGCATCACCGCCAGACCGCATCACCGCAGAGGAATGCAAAGGTCAAAGGTTGCCAGACCTATAGTGGTCAACACTTGGCACCCAGGCAATGCTGATGCAATCCAGAACATGTCAGTACATGCCTTGATCACGTGATCGCCAGATGACCTTGAGACCCCTTAAATTTTACCCGGGGGAACAAATATCAGCCGCCATCTTAAACCCACCACCCACCCATCCACCACAGCCGCCATCTTAAACCCACCACCCACCCATCCACCACAGCCGCCATCTTAAACCCACCACCCACCCATCCACCACAGCCGCCATCTTAAACCCACCACCCACCCATCCACCACAGCCGCCATCTTAAACCCACCACCCACTCATCCACCACAGCCGCCATCTTAAACCCACCACCCACCCATCCACCACAGCAGCCATCTTAAACCCACCACCCACCCATCCACCACACCCCATGTGACACAATACTCGCTTCTGATTGGCTGGCGCGTGACGTCACAGAGGTCATATGCAAATTTCTGAGGTCAATGAGACTTTAAATACGCTTTGTATACTACTTCAGTACTTAGCTCAAGTGCCTTACCACGAAACTTCATCTTTGACCAAACTACTGTTTATTCAGACTGAACTCTTATGATTTGATTATGATTGGAGTATTTTAATCTTTTATATTCATGCTTCTTGTATAGACTGACACTGCATGGTCAGCAAACAGAATAATGCAGCACTTAAGCTAACTTTGTAAATTAGTGTCAAATGTACATGCATGAATTGATACTTGAACTCTATTGTAAGGAAAAATAACACGCGAGTTATATCTTTAGTCATAGTACCATCACGATTCCGGTGTGTGTCTATTTCACCATCGATACAGACGATATTACAAAGGTTTCGTCAGCAGCTTGTTTTTTCATGTAAAGTCTTGAAATGCTAGAGCAACACTAGGTTAAATCTGGAATGGTCTAGGGTTATGTAGAGAACATCCCCTTTGAGGTATATACAGTGCACAAGCCCTAACATCTCCTGGTATAACCCAGAAGGTCTACATGTTGACCGCTTCACTCTTGCAGAAAAGTAGCCTTTGTATAGTAGGGTTGTTCTTCTTTGAATTTGATGCTAATGCTGTTATTTGAATTAGTTATTTGGATTATGGACGGTTGAATATTGAATAACGGACTAGACGCATGTATTTTTACAGTTTTCCAGACGAAAATTTGTTTTGGAGAAAATTGGGACAGTTTTACGGTCAATAAATTTACGCTATTTGAAAGTAGAATTAAGTATAACACACAGACAATGTGCGATAATCTTTCTCATCAAATCCGGCAATCAACGAGAATATTTTCACAAAATGGATGCCAATAACTCTTTCGTACTTAACATATAAGCTAGCGTCATCATGTTTTGAGAAGTTTATCTAAATAAGCTCAATGTTGGTTAGAAAATATGCCAGCGTACTGACACATGAATCACATGACCTCACAGGTCAATAGTTTGACTGCATCATATCTACATGCATCCAAGAAGCAAATATAATTCCCTTAATGTTTTGTATCTCTCTTCTATTTTAGCTGTTCATGTGGACACCTTGAATGTCATGACCATGTACACCGCCCCTAGAACCGACTTGAGAGCTATTAGATACAAATATGATTTGTATGATGATGTAATAGACCTGTCAATTCATCGGACAGAAAGTGATGAACTATGTGACCGTGTAAAGGAAAGTGAGACCTTGTACAACGACGGGTTCGTGGGTTTTTTGTTATTTTCTTTCGTTGATGACGGTATATAGAGTTAATTTTTATTGTCTTCCGATATAATAATTAACTTGAGCTACCGGAGATATGTAATGCGTTTGAAGATTTACATCTATATTTTATTAATGTTGCATAACCACTGTAGATTCTACAATCAAGCCCATCTTGATGGGCTTGTCCAATTAAACGCAACATATCACGGTTGGTCGAAAAAGATGCCGGTGTACTGACAAGAAGTCAAATGACCCCAACACTGGCAGCATAATTCTAAAAAAACATCAGAAGTAACCAAACCGATTCCTGTGTTTTGTATCCCAGCCACGCTTTTGTTGTAGCCGTCCATGTGACCATCTTGAATGAGATGACCACACGGCCCCCAGCACCGGCCTGAACAGTGTTAGATACAAATATTGAAGAACGATGATGTAATATCAAGTTATCCGCTTAACCCGGGGATAGGGGCCGTATGAACCCATGTACTTCAAGATCCTCATGGTACTCATATGAACAGACACAATCAAAGCGTGACTGAGATACACCTTTTTTTAGATGACGACTCTATAACGAATATTATGGATTAAGAATACTGATCAGCGATACGGATTTGATATTTTTGGAACATCATGATGTCTTGCCGGCATCATTGAAAACTGTTGACCGCTTCTCTCTTGCAGGAAACAAGCCTATGTTTTTGTATACTATGATTGTCTTTTGAATTTGGTGCTAATACTGTTATATGGAAAATGGAATAGGTCTTTGGATTATGGACGCGGATATTCTCTAATGGACGACGGCTGGATTATGAATGACGGACTAGACGCTTGTAATCTAATGGATACTCATGAACGTTGTGACCGTTAGATAGAAAAACGGACCAATCCAGTGTTGTTTTAATAGTTCTTATTCTGGGCAATATCTGTGAGACCCAACCTCGACCATGCGCTTCGTTCTCCACCAGGCCTTCGACTGTCCACATGAACTCATCTATGCTAAACATAAGGCCTACGGCCTCAGTGAGCAGTCATGTGGGCTCATGAATAGAGAAACGACCGAAACAGGGAAATATTAATAGAATGTAAGTTCCTATTGAGAAAACAAGTTTGTGAGTTTGCTTCATTCTTCGCCTTGTAACTACAATCACAAATTACTACAATCAAAATAATTTGACAGAGAGTAAGCCTCAGGGACTAAAAGTTCACCAACAGAATCTTGCCATTTCAGATAGCAATTAAACGATGCAATTTCAAAGCGAAGGGAAATACGGTGGAATATTGTCAAGAAGTCAAATGTACAGACACCTTGAGTGATATGACCACACGATCCCTAGAATCGGTTTGAGCGGTATTAGTTACAAATATTTAAGGGCAATGATGTACTGCTAATAACTCTCTCATTTGTCCTACTTTATCTGGAACGGAAAAAATATACCGTCATTCAATATTCAGCCGTCGCCCATTAAATAATTTTCTCGTCCATAATCCAAAGACCTAATTCATATAATAGCATTAGCACCAAATTAAAAGAATAAATCATAGTATACATAAAAGTAGGCTAGTTTCCTTCTCGAGAGCAGCGGTCAACAGTTTTCAATGATGCAAGCAAGACATCATGATGTTCCAAATATATCAAATCTATCAAATAACGTTGATCCATATACTCAATACATATGATTTTCGTTGTAAAGATGATTTTGAGTGTTCATATAGCACCATGAGGATCTTGAAATGCATGGGGTCATACGGCCCCTAGCCCTGGATTAAGCGGACTTAGACACAAGTTACGAAACGTAACGTCACAGATCTTGCACGCTACGCTTGTATTTTGCTATTAGCATGCGATATGTATCGTCAAATTTGCGAAACATTGAGTGGAGACGCTTTATGATATAGCCCTGTTTTATAAGTTTCTGCAAAACTGTTTTGTGACATTGATTAAAATCGTCACATTTAATACGGGATATAGCAAATACTAATATGCGAGATATGTATACGCCATGTTCAGGTCCTCTTGTATATTACTGTTCAGATAGTTATAGTTTACGATGTCGAAATTGTAACCATCTCTTTTGTCGTAAAGTCGACAAGAGAGAAGGTCCGCTTCATTTTTATAGAGATGTATATTTAAATAAGATGTGCAGTTAGGGCAATCTGTAGTTTCCTTCAAATCCAGTGAAGGTGGAGATATATCCTTCACTGTGTCATATATATAGCGATTATCCACAGCAAGAAGATCGTCTATATAGCGTTTGGTGAATGAGAAGTAACAGATTTTGAAATTATCTCTTTTTGAAAGACTCAGCAAAAGGATTACAATCAAGGGACTGAGTATGGTTAACATCAACAATAATAGGAAATCGAAAAATATAATAACAGCGAGTTTTCCAAAACGATGGTTTTCCGGAACATGGGTGGTAGAAATGTTATTGACAATAATTCAAATTATTTTAGGAAAGACGCATTCTTCGCCTGGAAACAGTTGTATTTCAACGTATCCCCAAAGTTATAGCAGATATTTTGTACGAGACTTTACGGCACAACAACAGATTAGAAACAATAAATTCTGCATTAAATCCGGGCATAAAATACGTACATCACATTGTCAATTTACGGCGGGGGGAGTTATAGATTTCGTAGAAACACAGATTTACCACGAAATGATCATTTTAGATCTCACACGGGTATTGAAAAACCTGGAGATTTTCAAGCACCGGAAAGATACAATTGCTGGAAGTGTTTTACCTACATACTTATATTTGCCGGTACTATAAATCTATAAGGCATGAACAAGGTGGTAGAATATTTCTACGAAGTAGGCTGCCATCTTCAAAATATCCGGTAGTCAGTGAGTGAATCCATCCGAATCCTTTCGTCGGCAAAATAAGGAGAACCGTTGACATTAGAACCTTGATTTTTGGAATAAAGGTGCATTAGGAGATTGTTACCAGCAATTTTTGATGAAAATCACTGGTGATTCTGACTTGGGCTGTGCCCATCTTAATATAGGCAGGATTTCAACTTGGGGCTGGAGGATTTCCAAGAGTTCAGTGCGCGCCGGAGTCCTAATGCCTACCCTACTTCGTAGGTCCTGTGACTTTGGTCACACTGCCATGTTTTATGATGTACAAAAAAATATGAATGATACAGTTCCGTCCAAATCTAGCCAATATACGATGGCATTATCAAACCGTTTCAAATATCCTAACATATATTCACACATATATTCATGAATGTTTTTCAGTGTCACAGCAGTTGTATTGCTTCATGGTTATACATGCAATTCATCATGCAGTGTTGGAGAACCAACCAGAAGGTTGGAGCCCTTTGGAAATGTACCTCATAGATATACGTTGTCTCCCCCGTCACTATCAGGTTATGCATAGTAGTAGGAGTTTTAATAGATTGTGTGCATGTCGTAAGATATTCCGTTTTATATTGTCGTAAGATATTGTATTGTTTTATGTTGTTTTTATGTGTATGTACGGGTGTTTGTTTAGGCTTAGGGCAGAAATGAGCTATAAAATACGATTCTATATACAAAGGACTTCTTACCCTGGAAACGAAACTTCACAATTTAAGTGTACACATTTTCTTCTTGCTTAAAATATGAAAACGAACTGATAAAACTGCAACGAAAGCCCAGGAAGTATAGAACATCGGTTGCTCTTTTTGCCCAACGATTAAAACAACTGAGGTATGATGTACAGAGATGGCTAATTGCCTTAGCAAAAAGGGTAATTTGCAATGATGAAACAATATGTGGATGAGATAAGCAGTAAACCCTGTTGCTGATTGCGGAAATATGTTACAATTTACAAATAAATTTAAAAAATCAACATTACATGACCATATTCTAGCTCATAAGTTCCAGGAGAAGACCACATCTTTTCAGTCAGTTTACTTCGATACCCCGCACTTCTGATGATAGCCCTCCTTTGCCGGGACCAGTGAGTAGGATTCCGTCGACTACCCATAAGGCTGACGTACACATCGTCGATCACGTGGCACGACCCGACGCCCCCTGACAGCCCGAGGTATCTTTCCAGCCTGATGCTCCCAACTCCTCAGGTACGGACAACGTGGTGCCTGTGTACGTGGCCCGCCCCATGTACAGACCTTTTGGTCTTTGATATATGTTGGCATTTGTGGGAAGTTGATGCTGGGTCGACATCGGGCCTTACAGATTAGTCTTTCGTGTTAAATGCCGTCATTTCCATCTGACGACGATATAGCTCACCAATCCCCAGTGTATGAGTTGTCACAGCGAAACAGCTCACCAATTACCAATATACGAGTTGTCAGAGCATTTCCATCATAGCTCTCTAGATTTGTATCTAATACCGCTTATGCCGGTGCTAGGGGCCGTGTGGTCATATCATCCAAGTTGCCACATGAACAGGTACAATAAAAGCGTACCTGAGATACAACACATATCATGAATCGTTAGATTCTTGGTATGTGCTTCAGAATAGGTTAACCGAAAGACTATACTGTGAGGTCATGTGACTCTGTCAGTATGTCGGCACCTCTTCCCACATCCCTTACATGTGTTGTAATTTTGTCCTGTATATGGCGAGATTCTGCTGGTGGACGTTTCGTCCCCGAGACCCGCCCTCTGTACAGACCTTCTGGTCTTTGATATATGTTGGCATTTGTGGGAAGTTGATGCTGGGTCGACATCGGGCCTTACAGATTAGTCTTTCGTGTTAAATGCCGTCATTTTCATCTGACGACGATACAGCTCACCAATCCCCAGTGTGTGAGTTGTCACAGCGACAGCTCACCAATTACCAATATACGAGTTGTCAGAGCATTTCCATCATAGCTCTCTAGATTTGTATCTAATACCGCTTATGCCGGTGCTAGGGGCCGTGTGGTCATATCATCCAAGTTGCCACATGAACAGATACAATAAAAGCGTACCTGAGATACAACACATATCATGAATCGTTAGATTCTTGGTATGTGCTTTAGAATAGGTTAACCGAAAGACTATACTGTGAGGTCATGTGACTCTGTCGGTATGTCGGCACCTCTTCCCCATCCCTTATATGTGTTGTAATTTTGTCCTGTATATGGCGAGATTCTGCTGGTCGACGTTTCGTCCCCGAGGCCCGCCCCCTGTACAGACCTTTTGGTCTTTGATATATGTTGGCATTTGTGGGAAGTTGATGCTGGGTCGACATCGGGCCTTACAGACTAGTCTTTTGTGTTAAATGCCGTCATTTACATCTGACGACGATACAGCTCACCAATCTCCAATGTACGAGTTGTCACAGCGAAACAGCCCACCAATTACCAGTATACGAGTTGTCAGAGCATTTCCATCATAGCTCTCTAGATTTGTATCTAATACCGCTTATGCCGGTGCTAGGGGCCGTGTGGTCATGTCATCCAAGTTGCCACATGAACAGATACAATAAAAGCTTACCTGAGATACAACACATATCATGAATCGTTAGATTCTTGGTATGTGCGTTAGAATAGGTTAACCGAAAGACTATACTGTGAGGTCATGTGACTCAGTCAGTATGTCGGCACCTCTTCCCACTTCCCTTATATGTGTTGTAATTGATACACTGTGTGATTTTCGTGATGTTGGACTAAACCTGGTGAGCGACATGTGAGCTACAGGAATGTAACATAATTATGTCTCCCCCAACTATGTTGGGGGGAGACATCTAGTGTTTGTGCTGTCTGTCTGTCTGTCTGTCTGGATGGATGGATGTCTGTCTGTCTGGATGGATGTCTGTCCGTCCCCTTGCCTTGTCTGCAAGATATCTTGAGAACTACTGGATGGAATTTCACCAAACTTGGATGGAAGCTTCATTGGGATAGCCCCCTCATTTGATTAGGTTTTGGTGTATGTGCGTGCATTCATCCGTGTCCGGGTGTCCGTCCGTCCGTCCGTCCATCTACTTGTACATGTATATACAGGGCTTGTCTGCAAGATATCTGGAGAACTACTGGATGGAATTTCACCAAACTTGTATGGAAGCTTCATTGGGATAGCCCCCTCATTTGATTAGGTTTTGGTGTATGTGCGTGCATTCATCCGTGTCCGGTGTCCGTCCGTCCGTCCATCTACTTGCACATGTATATACAGGGCTTGTCTGCAAGATATCTGGAGAACTACTGGATGGAATTTCACCAAACTTGGATGGAAGCTTCATTGGGATAGCCCCCTCATTTGATAAGGTTTTGGTGTATGTGCGTGCATTCATCCGTGTCCGGTGTCTGTCCGTCCGTCCATCTACTTGTACATGTATATACAGGCCTTGTCTGCAAGATATCTTGAGAACTACTGGACAGAATTTCACCCCACTTGGATGGAAGCTTCAGTGGGATAGCCCCCTCATTTGATTATGTTTTGGTTTGTGTGTCTGCATTCATCCATGTCCGGTGTCCGTCCGTCCGTCCATCTACTTGTACATGTATATACAGGGCTTGTCTGCAAGATATCTGGAGAACTACTGGACAGAATTTCACCAAACTTGATGAAAGCTTCATTGGGATAGCCCCCTCATTTGATTAGGTTTTGGTGTGTGTGCATGCGTTCATCCGTGTTCGGTGTCCGTCCGTCCATCTACTTGTACATATATATACAGGGCTTGTCTGCAAGATATCTGGAGAACTACTGGATGGAATTTCACCAAACTTGGATAGAAGCTTCACTGGGATAGCCCCCTCATTTGATTAGATTTTGGTGTATGTGCGTGCATTCATCCATGTCCGGTGTCCGTCCGTCTGTCCATCTATTTGTACATGTATATACAGGCCTTGTCTGCAAGATATCTTGAGAACTACTGGACGGAATTTCACCCCACTTGGATGGAAGCTTCAGTGGGATAGCCCCCTCACTTGATTAGGTTTTGGTGTGTGTGCGTGCATTCATCCATGTCCAGTGTCCGTCCATCCGTCCATCTACTTGTACATGTATATACAGGGCTTGTCTGCGAGATATCTGGAGAACTACTGGACGGAATTTCACCAAACTTGGATGGAAGCTTCAATGGCATAGCCCCCGCATTTGATCAGGTTTTGGTGTATGTGTGCATGCATGCATCCGTGTCCGGTGTCTGTCCATCCGTTCATCTACTTGTATCGCTTCTTTGTAATTAATATTTTTAGATACGCAGCTTTGTTTAAGATACTTATTGCATTCATTTTATAGCACTTTCCCTTAAATAATGTGCCCATTCAAGGCAGGGTGGGAGGATGGGGGAGACGTATGTTTTTGTTAAAAAAAACAACCAGCATAGGCTTCATGCCGGAGCGGCAACTCAAGGGTCAAAGCGGAACCTCTAGTTATTTCACCATTCTAGCGATATTGTTTCTTGCTCGGCGAAGAGAATGACATCGAGATGTCGGACTGCAAGATTAGCATTTATTGTGTAGTGGTCCTTCTGTTTTTCCATATATGTATTTTGTTTTATTAATTTTTTTTAACATTTCGGACAATTCTTGACAATTTCGTTGGAAGCTGCACATCTACATCTCCACTACAAGAAGATGTCTGACAGGAACTTTGCTAAGCAGTGACTATAAACTATCTTGGTAAAGTATTGGAATTTATTTCCAATGATATACATCCAAGCATCTTTGGTATTGATTAAATGCATGTAACTGGATAGGCGTACACACAGTATTCTTATTATTTTTTATATTTAGATCCAGTAGCTCTATTTTTTATTTTACACATTGTTATATAAACAGGGTTTGAAGATGTTTGGTTGCACGTTTCAGAGATTCCTAACGGTTCTGATGAACGCGGTTTTGTGGAAATTTTGGTAACTTCCTGCCTTGGATTGTTAACATATAGCGGTAGATTTTGAAATTTAGCAAGCTAAGCTAAACCCTGTTGATTTCGGAAGCTACTCCAAATTTCGAATTGAAAAATTAGCGGGTGCATCGAAAACTCATTGGAATCGAGTACAATTGTATTCCATTAGTATTAGTAGTTTAGATTAGTATGGTGGTCAATATTAGCCTAACAATATCCATATCTTTTTCTAGGATTTACCGTAATGACTATTTTCGTCATAACGTTGATAACAAATATGTTGTCATGCTTAATAGAGGTATGCTATTATTGAGTGCTTGTGGGGTTTTTATAAATCCATGGTGGCTGTTTGAGCTGTAGTAGTTCTATGACGGTAGAACGCTCCGGCTCAGCGCCACGACCTTGCTCTCGCGACGGTGGGACTAGTTAGGTGTTGGCTAAGGAATTACATCACATATAAGGGAAGTGGGAAGAGGTGCCGACATACTGACAGAGCCACATGACTTCACAGTATAGTCTCCGGTTAACCTATTCTAAAGCACTTACCAAGAATCTAACGATGTCACACTGTTATTTTATTTTTATTTTGTTGTTGCATCGCGGCATACGATGAAGTGATGTGATTTATAGTTGAACGTTGTTAATGATAGGCGTGTCAGTTATCTTACTTTTAATTTTGACCGACTACAGCGTTGAATCTAAGCTGTTGGATACTAGCTATATGAATTAACAAGTATAAACTATACGTATTCGTACTATTTAGCCACATTTCATGTTTTTCAGAATAACAGATTTCCTGGTTCTGCTTATACATTACGTAATGGTCAGCTCTTTGTGAATTTTAGCTTCCCCTATGACGGCATGATATATATGTATTGGGATTTTGTTTTGTGGCCATTTCTGTTTTCTTTGAAGTATTTTAGAATAGTAGACTGCATTCGTTCTCATTTTGTCGTTAGAACAACATGTCATTGGAACAGCTTCTTAAGTTGTTATAACGACTTATTATGTCGTTAGAACGACTTATTAAGTCATTAGAACGACTGGGAATGTAGTTAGAACGACTTATTATGTCGTTAGAACGACTTATTAAGTCATTAGAACGACTTGTAATGTAGTTAGAACGACTTATTATGTCGTTAGAACGACTTATTATGTCGTTAGAACCACTTAGTAGCTCGTTCTAACGACATAAGTCGTTCTCAAGCGACATAATAAGGGACGAGTTAATAGGGATTTTTTGTCATGTCACTTTCACGGCTTCGTATATATGTGAAAGATCATGTATTTTACCATGTATCATGCACTCTTAACTGTGTACATTGCTGTCAAATTCATTGTCATTCACTTTAAGTCATCGTTTACATGGGACTGACTTTTTCGCCAACTTTGTTCCAGCAATCCATTCACCTTCATTATGTTGTAGCGAGGATGTTCTTCGCATTTCTGGTACATCTAGCAGTAACTCAATCACGGGCCACCTGGGCTCATTCCGAAAGAATGGATATAGGGAGAATAGTCAGCAGATGAATGAGGAGCTACTGATCGGTCAAATAACACTGCCATAATGTGTTAAATAGACAAGGACTCCTAGCTGGAAGTCCACGCTTATGCCATAAGCGTAGTAATGGACACACAGTAACTTGGACCATAGTCTTCTAGTGAAATTACTTCGACTCGGCATCGGAGGCAAATTTTCAATGTCACCAAATCCATGTATACAGAAAATAACAGAGCTCTACAAATATCATTCGATCGTACAGACTTTTTTTTGTATAAAAAAGGTGTTAAACAAGGGGACAACATCAGTCCAACTATGTTTAACCATGCTGTTCATAGATGACTTGTCATTTCCATCTGATACGTGTGCACCAGTAACCCCGGGCAATAAACTACGTCTTCATCTCCTCCAAGCAGACGATCTATAGAATCAGTAATTTCGGTAGAAGGCTCCAGAACGGTTTTAATTACTTGCAAATATAACTGTAATAAGTGGCATATGACCGTCAATAACACTGAATCAAATTGCTTTGTAGTCCAAAAGCTGAAAACATTTTTTTTACCTGGCCCCCAATGAAAAACCTTTTACTGATAACTATAATACATACCTGGGCTGTACCATGAAAGTCAATCGCAACTATCTTAAGCAAAGATTGCCAAGAAAGGCCCGAAAGCCATGTATAAACTATACCAAACATTTTCTGGACATAACCCACAACCAAAGCTATTTTATAACAAACGGTTTGACACGTTAATTAAATCAATTAAACTTTACCAATCTGAGGTTTGGAGGCACTTAAATCCTTGCAAGATTACATAAAAATGATTTGAATAAACTATTTACTTCCTTAGAATCTGATCTATTTGGATAAATTCATATCATATTTAGCAAATTAAATCTTCGGGTTGCAAAAAATAGTGCGAATATTGCCTGTCAACGGGAACGGAGATCGAAGATTCCTGTTCAGTAAAGATATCCACACGAACATCCTTAACAATATGATACACCTGGAGAATTGTTCTGTCTAATTTCCCGGCAGCAAAATAGTAAAATGTGACGGAGATGAGCGGCATTGTTATGCCCCTCATGATAATAGAAAAAAACAATGATGAGTCACTTCATTCAAGCAAATAGAAACACATACCCATATAAACGAAAGACAAATTAAAAGTACATAAAATTCTATCGTCATAGATTACATGAATTTGAAAAGTTCTCCACTACACAATTTTACTGCCAACTATTTACAGCATACATTAAAAACGACTAAAGTTCGGACCTGCGCCTACTGGAGATTGAAACGAGCAGATACAGAAAAACAGATAGAAACAAACTATGATGTAAGCGCTGCATCAGTATGGATAAGATTATAGAAGATGAATACCATTTCCTTTGTCATTTCCTTTGTCCAAGGCCTTCGACTGTCTTCTACATGCACTCGTCAATGCTAAAATTAAGGCCTACGGTATCATTTAGCAGGCATGTGTACTCACGAATAGTTACATGTGTGATAGAAAACAGTGAGTGCTAGGCTCTGACTCTAGCAAATGTCAAGACATTGCTAACAATGTCCCTCAGGGGTCCATGCTTGGACCTCTGATATTCAGTATCTTCATTAACGATATATATTATTTTGTGCATAGTGCTAAACTATAGAGGAACACGGGTCTCACAGAGAACAAAAGATTTGGCTGATCTGTTAGCCTCCAGCGGAAATTCAACTGGGGGTAAGATAACATGAAGGCAGATAGGACGGGACACAATTTTTGCTTTGAAATATAGAACTAAGTATGAGAAAATTACCAAACTTTCAGACGCAGAAGATATCTTAGCTCCCCAACATATATGTTAGAATGGTAATTGAGTTGTACTTTTTTATGATAAATCAGAGGGGGGAACAGCGGGGGAGTGACGTCATCACGTCTTCCTCTACACAGCGATGCAGACGACAGTACGTTGACATATGCCCATAAGTCATTAGCTATCTCGAAGAAAATGATTGAGAGAGAATGTGATGTCTTCGCAGACTGGTTTGGCAGTAATGGCATGCAAGCCAATCCAGCAAAATTCCAGGCAATGTGTTTCGTAACAAGAAATGTAGAAAACTTGGTTCGTAAACACACAGAGAAATAAACTGCCCCAACAGCGTCAAGCTCCTACGAATTGAATTTGACTACCTGTTAAATTTGATATAGACATAATAAACCCATGCAAGACATCAGGTAGACAGACCAATGTCATAGCTCGTCTTAGGAACATTGTATCAACACAAACAAAATTGTTGATTTACTTGTGACTTGGTATATTTGCAGTAAGTACAACACCGAAAAGATGGAAAAACTGCAATACAGGGCATTAAGATTCGTTTTTAGCCATTTCAAGAGCACTTGTAATGACCCACTACAAAAAGTAAACTTACCAACAATAAATTTGAGCAGAGTCAAGAGAAACCATCTTGGGTTCATATTTTTATTTCATAACATTTGAAATTGGTGATAACTGTCAATTCTTTTATTAACGACGGCTGAATATTGAGTGTCGGATCTGGCGAAGTCTACAAAATTCTAAACAACTTATCTCATCTGTATCAACAGGACATGATCAACTTTAAGAATGCAAAATATTCATTTAGGTATAAAAATTTAACAGATAGACGTACAATAAACATCACAAAGTCCGGTAATTCGATACGACGGAAGCCGTCTATGGAATAGCTTACCGAATGACTTTCGGACGACATATGATAGAATGAGTTCTGAAGAATGATTCATGTGGAGGCGAATCGTGTAAATGTGCAATTTACAAGTCCTAATTCATAATATGGACTACATTCAGAGGTATCTATATTCCATTACCAATTAAATTTCAGCATCATATACTGACATGGTTCATTTCATACATACATTGTGGTATATTATGATAATCTCAAGATGTATACTAATTCTCTATTAGTAACATGCGTCCAAGATTTCTCAACTCCATTTTGATATTTTGATCAGTTTATGAAAGTTGTGGTTCATGCGCAATTTATTATTCAACTAATTGGTAAAATTGATCTTGAGAACTTCATATCAAGACTCAATTATATACTCTACAATATAATGTGCCTGATAATTCTAATCACATGGATCTATTAATTGATGCCGAGACGTAAAATTGAATAACGATTAAGCAAGAAAACAAATAAATACTATGAAAATTCTATGTACATGTATTTCTATATTATACACTTGTTCTGTCGGTCAACTGATGTCCGTATATGGTGAGATTCTGCTGATGGACGTTTCGCCCCCTAGGCTTGCCCTCTGTACAAATCATTGTGATTGTAGTTTTGTAACATGATGGAGAATGAAGCGCTTGGTCGGCGTCGGGCATCACAGGTATTTGTTCTGAATACAAACTTGTAATCAATAAAAACTCCAACGTTTATTTTTATATTTTTATCCAATAGCGCTCAAGCCGGTGCTATAGGGGACGCGTGGTCTTACCATTCAATATGTTCACATGAACAGCTACAATAAAAGCGTGACTGGGATACAAATCATCACAGGGATCACTTTTCGTTCTTGTGATGTTTTTATAAATATGCAGTCAGTATATTTGTCTTTGGGGTCATATGGCCCTGCGACATGCAATTGCGCACGGTTTGAGACATCCTCGCGAACCAGTGTATCGATCGATCTGTTGGGATGCCTACGGTTTTAGAGAGAGTCCACCCTATATTCATATGTTAATATTACTATTACCAGGTGCTGGTTGAAGAAATGAATGTAAAAATATTATCATCAAATACGTCTACTTACTCTCAAACTGAATTTACTCTGGAAGATTTATTTAACAAACACAAAACATTTCTCAGGGAAAGAGGTATTTGTCTTCCAACCAATCATAACGACATACCAAAAGTATACTGGGCTCTCAAAAATGCATAAATCACCATACAAAGCTAGATTCATAGCTGGTTCTAGAAGCTGCACCACCAAGGTTCTTTCAACCCTGTTGACGAGAGCCCTTCGGGAGGTAAAAGCACTTTGGGAAAGGTATTGCGCCACTATTTCTAAAAACTGGCGTTGAATGTATGTGGATATTGAAACACTCAAAATGTCTTACTGAAGAACTTGATGTTAAAGGTCATATACCGTACAGACATGTATCCACATGGGATTTCTCGACTCTCTATACTACAAGCCCTCGCCAGGACCTTACTGACCGTCTAAGTTCATTAATAGTATCTGTGTTCAAGAAAACTGATATATTAATGTCAGAAGCCATAAATCATTCTTTAGCTCTACTACATAGAAGAGATATCATTCATGGGATGTTTCTTTGTTTATAGAGTTGCTTGAATTTCTCATTAAAAATATCTGTGTGAAATTTGGCAACGCAATATATATCAACAGCATATAGGTATTCCAATGGGTACTAATTGTGCACCCCTGTTACCTGACCTATATCTGTTCTCGTATGAATATGACTATATGCAGGCGCTTTCAAAAACCGATCAATTCAAAGCCCGTTCCTTCTCATTCACCAAACGCTATATAGACGATCTTCTCGCTGTGGATAATCCCTATATGAATGACGCAGTGAAGGATATATATCCACCTTCACTGGATTTGAAGGAAACTACAGATAGCCGTACCGGCACCTCATATTTAGACCTATATCTCTATAAAACTGAAGCGGGCCTTCTCTCTCGTCGACTTTATGACAAAAGAGATGATTACAATTTCGACATCGTAAACTACCCCTTTCTGGACAGTAATATTCCAGTGGGACCTGCATATGGCGTATACATATCTTGCCTAGTAGCATTTGCTAGTGTGTTAAATGTGACAATTTCAATCAACGTCACAAAACACTGTTGCAGAAACTTATAAAACAGGGCTATACAATCAAGCGCCTCCACTGAAAGCTTCTCAAATTTAGCGATACATATCGCATGTTGATAGCAAAATACGAGCGTAGCGTGCACGATCTATGGCGTTAGGTTTCGTAACTTGTGTCTAATTCCGCTTAACCCGGGGCTAGGGGCCGTATGTAACCATGTACTTCAAGATCCTCATGATGCTCATATGAACAGTCACAACCAAAGCGTGGCTGAGAATATCATATGGATTAAGAATACTGATCAGCGATACGGATTTGACATTTTTGGAACATCATGATGTCTTGCCGGCATCATTGAAAACTGTTCATCGGTTCTCTCTCGCAGGAAACTAGCCTATGTTTATGTATACTATGATTGTCTTTTTGAATTTGATGTTAATGCTGTTATATGGAATATGAAATAGGTCTTTGGATTATGGACGCGGATGTTCTTTAACGGACGACGGCTGGATTATGAATTACGGACCAGACGCTTGTAATCAGGTAGACAGATCATTGTCATGGCTCGTCTTAGTAACATTGTATCAACACAAACAAAATTGTTGATCTACTTGAGGTTTGTCCGGTCAAACTTTAAATACTGCCCTGTGACTTGATACATTTGCAGTAAGGACAACACTGAAAAGATGGAAAAAATGCAATACAGGGCATTAAGATTCGTTTTTAGCCATTTCAAGAGCACTTGTAATGACCCTACAAAAAGTAAACTTACCAACAATAAATTTGAGCAGAGTCAAGAGAAACCATCTTGGGTTCATATTTTTATTTCATAACATTTGAAATTGGTGATAACTGTCAATTCTTTTATTAACGACAGCTGAATATTGAATGTCGGATCTGACGCTTGCTATTGAAGTCTACAAAGTTCTAAACAACTTATCCCATCTGTGATAGACGTACAATAAACACCACAAAGTCCGGTAATTCGATACGACGGAAGCCGATTATGGAATAGCTTACCGAATGACTTTCTGACGACATTTGATAAAATTAGCTCTGAACACTGATTCACACATGTGGAAGCGAATCGTGTAAATGTGCAATTTACAAGTCCTAATTCATAATATGGACTACATTCAGAGGTGTCTATTCCATTACCAATTAAATCTCAGCAGTATATACTTACATTGTTTATTTCATACATACATTGTGGTATATTGTGATAATCCCAAGATGTGTACTAATTCTGCTACTGGTAACATGCTTCCAAGATTTCTAAACTCCATTTTGATATTTTGATCAGTTCATGAAATCTGTGCTTCATGTGCAATTTATTATTCAACTAATTGGTAAAATTGATCTTGAGAACTTCATATCAAGACTCAATTATATACTCTACAATATAATGTGCCTGATAATTCTAATCACATGGATCTATTAATTGATGCCGAGACGTAAAATTGAATAACGATTAAGTAAGAAAACAAATAAATACTATGAAAATTCTATGTACATGTATTTCTATATTATACACTTGTTCTGTCGGTCAACTGTTGTCTGTATATGGTGAGATTCTGCTGATGGACGTTAAGCCCCCTAGGCTTGCCCTCTGTACAAATCATTGTGATTGTAGTTTTGTAACATGAAGCGCTTGGTCGGCGTCGGCGTCGGGCATCACAGGTATTTGTTCTGAATACAAACTTGTATTCAATAAACACTTCCTCGTTTTTTAAATATTTTTATCTAATACCGCTCAAGCCGGTGCTATGGGCCGCGTGGTCATGTCATTCAATATGTTCACATGAACAGCTACAATAAAAGCGTGACTGGGATACAAATCATCACAGGGATCACTTTTGGTTCTTGTGATGTTTTTATAAATATGCAGTCAGTATATTTGACTTTGGAGTCATATGGCCCTGCGACATGCAATTGCGCACGGTTTGAGACATCCTCGCGAACCAGTGTATCGATCGATCTGTTGGGATCGATACACTGGCTTGCTTAGTTACCCATACGAGTTCTGGATATAAATAGAGCAAGGGGTTTCCCCTGAATAAACCCAATCAGTGAACGCGCTAAGCTAGTTGATTAGGCCAATCCACTGCGAGGTATGAGATGTGACAGGCTTCACTTTCATCGCGGGCCAAACTGCTTTGATGTCAAGTGGAAACCGACATCGGAAGTCAAAGAAAAAACCGCAGGCTGGGGATACCGACATGCTAATTCAAAACAAGCGCGGGAGATAAAATGTACGAGATTGTAATAGAGTCATCGACTCAAGAACTCATTCGAATCACCAAAAATGTCCAGGTAAACCCTCTGTGAGGATTTGGGATTTACCTGGACTTGTGCAATTGCGCACGGTTTGAGAGAGAGTCTACCCTCTAGTAGAATTTGAAAGAAGACTTCGTGAAACACCCTTATCATTTGCGCAAGTATGCATGAACGGTTTGCGACCTACCAGGTTTATAAGACTCTTATTCATGCCGCACATATTGAGCAACTGATGAATCACCTCAGTCTAAAAGTTTCTTTCTTCAAACCACTGTGGATATTTTCCGTATCTAACAAACCACGCCTTAACCAACGCATAGCCGATTTTAGTATTTTTCTCATCTGTACTGAGTTCTGCCTGGGTGAACCTGGAAAACACATCAGTCATTACCAAATATTTTTTTCATGATTCCATCGTCAACAACTCGATGTCTATAGCCAGTGTCTTCAGAGATTTCTTGTGAGAAAAACTGGGACAAGAGATTTCTTCAGAGATTTCTTGTCCCAGTTTTGGGACGGAAATGTGGCTGATATTTGAAAATGGCACAGTGCTAACACCCTCCCTGGCTTCCTTTAAAAAATCTAATCTGGATATAGATAGATTGCGCTCAAATCTTCGGTCGCCCAGCCCATCATCCGTGGTACTCATCACTTCCGTCCTAGGTGGGATGTATCTGTTGCATGAGAACTGTACTCTTGTCCAGTGCCTGGCGGTATAACATATTGAATTCATTCAATATAGCCCGGACGCCATAGATGAACCTTCAATAATATTGCTCTGAATCTTCCGAGTATTTGGTGTTGTGTGCTGCTTTTTTTTTTTGCACCAAATTAAAATTCGTCATCTTGCTGTCAGATTACCGGTATTGATGTCTGCGTGAGGATACCGAGACAGAACCTTTGACACCAAGAAGTCAAGCTGAAACCGTTTTTGATTTGTACTTCCAGAGATTGATAGACAAGTTTCCTCCATTGAATCTTCACCCATACAGTGCTGACTATGGTATCGGAGACTCTCACGAACCAATCTGAAAACAACCAGGTCGTTGAGTTGTTCAGTGGTCTGAACTTCCTGCGCTGGAGAGCGTGATCTCCTGTTCAAGGCATCGACGTGTCAGATAGCTGAATGATAAAACTGAGGTCCACGTAACTGTGCCGCCCAGCGACTTTTGTTTGGAAACCGCCACTTGCGATTATATTTGCAATTATGCGTATGCTGTAGTCATCGTTCCTTTGTGAAACTGATATATATCTCCATCATAAAGAAGAGTTTTAAATCAGGTTATCTTAGTAATATAACTATTCACCGGCATTGTTCCCTTTAGAAAGTGTCTCCCATGATCATGATCTTCTTGATTATTCAGCATCCTGGCACCTTTTTGCTTCCACATAGGAGCGCATAGAGTTAAGCCGTTGGTTGAGCTGTTATTTGGCGTTATTTGAGATACATTTACCTCCGATTCTATCTAGCTAGTACCGAAAGCACATACGCCAAAAGCGGCAAGAGATCACTTTCGGTTGCAGGAATTTTCAGTCTAGCACGGCTGGCACTACACTAGTGTCAGTCATCCTTCCTCTTACACCTTAGAACATGGCATCTTATATGTATCATCTTCAAGCCAAATTTGACAAGATCTGAAAATACGAATTTAAGATGTTGAAGGATTCCCACAAACGCCCCTCCCTCCCCCCCCCCCCTGAATACATGGATACCACCCAGATAGATAGAGGCTGTCAATTCAATAGAGAAGCCTACAAAAAGGTGACATGAGGTAGCTAGGGAATTACATACTCTCATCGGAATGATTATGTATTCTCTATATTTTTGTTTTGTGATTTTAGTGCTAACGGTGACGTGTAAATGAGGTATTTAGCTCCTAAAAGTTCCTTTAGTTCAAAAAATTTCAAAGCCCGTTTTTTCTCATTCACCAAACGCTATAGAGACGATCAGCTTGCTGTGGATAATCACTATATAAATGAAGCATTGAAGGATATATATCCACCTACACTGGATTGGAAGGAAACTACAGATGGCCCTAACGGCACATCTTATTTAGACGAAAATGTCTATAAAATGAAGTGGGCCTTCTCTCTCGTCGAATTTACAACAACGGAGATGATTACGATTTCGACATAGTAAACTACGAACGTATAGCGTGCAAGATCTGTGGAGTTACGTTTCGTAACTTGTGTCTAATTTCGCCAAACCCGGGGCGAGGGGCCGTATGAACCCATGTATTTCAAGATCCTTGTAGTGCTCATATGAACAGTTACAATCAAAGCGTGACTGAGATGCATCATACTCTAGGATCATATGGATTACGAATACCGATCATCTATACGAATTTGATATTTTTGGAAAATCATGTTGTTTTGCTGGCATCATTGAGAACTGAACCCTTCACTCTTATTCTTTTAATTCATTTGGCGCTAATGCTATTATATGAATTAGGTCTTTGGATTATGGACGCGAAATTTTTAATGGACGCCAGCTGAATATTGAATGACGGACTAGACGCTTGTATTCTATCATAGGAACGGAAAGTCTATTCCTTGAAGTCATGTGACGCAGTCAGTATGTCGGCACCTCTTCCCACTTCCCTTATATGTGTTGTAATTTATGTACGACAGGTGCCTACTGAGTCGTACAATCCTAAGAGCTCGGAAATCAGTTTTCCAAACATATCTTTTTCATAGCATAGTGCAACCAAAAGTAATAACAGAAATAACGCCTTAAATACTATAAAAAATGATAAAAGCCCAGGTTTAGACGGGTTTCCTGGTTTCAAAATAGGGTATTATCAAGCATTAAAACACAAGGGAGGTTACGTCGAGTTCAGCTATATCTCAGCTATATAGCGACTAAAACACAAGGCATTATCCGAAACCGAAACCAAATGAAGCACGAACAAGGTATTTTAAAAACAGTCCTTCGCGGAATTTTTTTTCAGTTTTTAATTTTCCAGACTAACAATGAATGGTTGTTTAGAAATTCAATAATTCCGAGGTAGAGACTCTTCTATTTGGTATGTATCAATGCTTCTCTACTTAAGAGACTGTTCAGATGTGTTGAATACAACTTCTAGAGTAAATGCAGCGAAGGAGTAGAAGATGATGGTGTATATATGCCAAACTCTTTAATCAGAACCTGGCATTAATAATATTTACAGGATCATAATGTTATTTGTGGCGACTGCTGAAACGAAAGAGAACGTTCTCCAATACTTTATTGTACAATGGTGTATATAAATACTTGCTTGGTTTAGTTATTCTATCAATGTGACTGATATCAAACGCTTTTGCTTTTCGTATGGTCTAGCCAGACAGCGAGTATTGTACGCTCTGTTTTTGTCTCGCGCTGACCACTAAACTACGCACTGTTTGAGTATAGGATAGAGTCTATTCTGGGTAGGATTTTTGTTGATATTTCCATACCTCAATGAAACTCAATTGTTTTTTCTAACATGTCAGAAGTCTATGAGCAACAAATTTCTCACCACGCTAAGTAACTATACGAGCAAATTATCTTGAGTTTCTAAAGTGATCTGCAATTTGACATCAAGTCACCTTTGTCTAAACATTCAGCAGGTCGTCGTCGGTTAGGTTCTCCTAATAAAGTAAGCAATACTCTAGTCCACAGTGATGATTGCGATATACATCCTTACTCGCATCTTTGTTTGAATTCTGATGGTAGGCGAATCCCTCCCTTTAGGATCAAACTACATGTATATCCAAAACATTTTTTGTCATTTGAGAAATAAGTGGATGTGAATTCAGGTTACCGTATTCCACTTGGATATTATCCAGGCAGGGACGGAAATTTCGGCTATGTGTCTTACATTCCAACCTACATTTGCAAATATTTCTTTGATTTTCCGATGCTTATAAGTATAGTTCTTATGAAACAAAGATGATGTAAAAATATTAGGTTTCAAAATGACTTAAAATTAAAATTATGTCGAGTAAGATTGTGTCGAATATTCATGTCTGGTATATAAGCCAAATGGATGAGTAGAACAAACTAACCTGAGATCAATACTCCTTCTCAGATTTAACATGCACATCGATTAATGTATTTTGTCAGTATGAAAATCGGAAACAATTTAAAGAAGCACTGTTTATCCAGCGAACCTTCCATCTAGACCATCAGATATTATATTGTCTTCAATAATCGGACAAAAGGACTTCAATGAAAATGTTATTGAAAACTGTTGACTGCTTCTATCTTGCAGGAAACCATATTTTTACTAGTTTTATTTCATAAAGATTTGGAATTGGTGCTAACTATCATACAAAATAGGTCTTTCGTTTATTGTCATGGAAATTCTTTTATGGACGACGGCTGAATATTGAATGCCGGATCGGACGCTTGCTGTTCTGCAATGAATACTCCGGTTTATGAATATATATTGGCAACTTATGCTCGCAGATAATTGACTCATATTATTATTATTATAGAAAAACTATGATAAACAGCCATTTCCTAATATGCCGTTCGTCCTGTAACTCTTTCTCTTTGTGCTATGTAGTATAGAGGGAGGGTCAGTTAAATGACCTTTCTTCGCAGGTTTCTATTTGATGCTGGAACATTTTCATTTCAATAATGTTTGCATATATAGAGCAAGTTTTTCTCCACCTAATCCAGTGTTATTCCCTAGTTATTTCTGGTATGGCTATAGCAAGCTATAACCACTGGATGGTTTGCCGAGTTGAACTTCGCCAACAAACATATTTATCTGGGTCTGTAGCTTCTCTCAGCACGCTGTGATAGCCATTTTAAACCACTGACTATACCTCAATATACTGGCAAGTCAATCGCCACAGTCGATTTACACACGGTACTAGAAGATAGATTTTTTTTAAAATAATTTAATTCTATTGGGGGTTTTTCCTGATTAATATGAATAAAGTGCGATAACAAAGAGCGAGGAATTATTTTTAACGGGGTCATTTCTCTGCAAAATGAACTTCTGTGTATGGAGGTTACATGTATATGAGTTCTACAATGCCCCTTGGCCTGTATTTGCTCTCTCACATATTGCATATTTTGAAACGAATCTAAACCAACTATCACGCCATATACTCTATGTAAAACAAACAGTGGAAATATCTCACATTTGACAACACACGTTTGTTCTCTATTGGTGTCATTATGTATATCCATTACACGGATATGCTGGTGCGTCCATATTTGTGGAAACACGTGTTTTGAGTAATTTATCATCTCTAAACAAATAATACGGTAATAATGATAATTTTACAGTGTCTGCTCAAATGTTGTTTACACAATCCATATACTTGAATGACTCGACGGTATATCATTATAATTGTTATATTTACAGAGATTGACAGGAAACACCAATGCATTATATGACCGTGATACATGCAGGATATTGCTTTGCAAACAATATTTTATTCGTCTTCTGTCAGATTTTAAAGGGAGAGGCTATTCCTGCACCCGATGACGTTGGAGTACCTATATTGAAGATGACTAATTTCCTTCTTTTATTTGGTACACCGGAAATTGTGAATCTATATATTAAGGTTCAATAAGGTCCCATTGCAATAAGTTTAAAATGCAAGCCGAACCATATTGGCAGAGAAAGGTTAGTATCCAGCACCAAGAGACAAACTTGTGAGTTCATAAAGAACAGGTAAAACAACTATATTATCCAAGAGCTATATGATTCTCAGAGGTTGGTGAATGTTGGTTGTTAATGACGACCTCCACTGGGTACGAATAGAAACAAGGCACTGTCATATAGTACGATTAGCTGAGCACTTGATGTAAGTCAGTAAGTCTACAACAAGCAGCCGAATTGGACAAATAGGTCAGCGGTTAAGTGTACGTGATCTGGACGATTGTCTTATCTTGTACTCTTGTTTAATGTCATGTGAAGTAGTCGGGTATCTTCCTAGCGAAAACATATATTAAAGAATCAAAACAATCGAAGCTGGGCAGGGCAAGAAAAACTATATTATTCGTGAATCACTTCCTTGGTAATTGTGTTACATTTGCTACTGAGACGAGTCATTTCGTCCTTAACATAAACGGACGCAATAAACAAAAAATATTTCTTTAAGTTGATTGTCTGTACATACGTTAGGACATGTGTTCCCCTTGAACTTTTCATAATTTCATGCAATTGTATAGACATTTGTGTTACACAGCCTTTTGTTCCCTCTATCATAGCGCGTTCTCATTTGATGTGGCCCGGTCTTCGCGGACCTGCAGTCGTTCGCAAATATACGAGAAATTTCACAAGTCTCATCGGAATATGTACACCTTTAAGGGTCCGCTGATTGAATTGATGGAGGACGTGAGATTTGCGCAGATTTACCCAGATTACCGCTTGGAATTGAACAAATATAAAGATGACATATTGTGCGGCTGCAAATCTTTTGCCCACTCCTCTTTGCCCATAGCCATGATTTGCCAAGCAGTCGCGAATATCAAATAAATTGTCCCCAGGATAAAGAGAACCGTGTTTGTCTATCTGTCTTTTCTTTGGCAAGTGATTAGGACCCGAGGCTGCTTCAAATTGCTTGGCCGAATTTTTACCACGTATCCGCCTTATTTGTAATGCAGCTCACTTCTTACTGTTAACATAGTTTGATACTTATTCCTAAATACGCTAACAAGTAGCTCTAGTCAGGCTGTATGGCCATGCAAACACATGTTCTACTTACAGACGGTTTGTTACTATCAGGTCGAGAGTACGATACACGTCGCCATTAACTATGCCTCTCGTTGGAACTGTCTAACCTATTGGTCATTTGGGGCTTACTCGTGAAAAAGTAAGACAATTGCAAGCTTATCTTATAATCAACAAAGTACCGTCCGCAAAAGATAAACAGGACATATTGGTTTTCCGAAGAAATAGATATAAGTGTGGATCTCAATCGATTCCGTATATATACAGGTTTGATTCACTACAACAGGACGTCAGCGGAACCCACAACGGTACACCTTACAAAATCCCTTGTCAACGCAACGAGCCATCCAGGAAAGGACGCCCAAATCAGGACAAGGTGTTACCCTAAAGGGCCATAAGGGGACAGATATATAGACAAAGGTAAGCTTTTAAAGGGATATCTTTACCGAATCGAATTTACCTAAATTCCTCTTTCATTGGTCTACTTTAATTTTTATTCGTCACTTTCGAGTAAATCCACACATTAACGTGTTAACTTGGGCCGACACAATTAAGTAAATGTATCTGGTTATTATTGTATTTTATTTCGTATCTATTGATAATGTAGGATGAAAACACCTGCCTATATGAGTCAAGGTACATGCCTAGTCATAATTAGATTGACCGTTGTGTGGAAAGTTCCATGTAGATAAAGTAATTCACCATTCAAGTCAAGTCAGAAGCGGTCAACAGTTTGTAATGAACAATATGTACAACTCCTTACGACATGGTATTTTTCTACGTCTCCATGAATTCTTTCAAATTTCTCACTATTTTTGGTTGTTAAAATATACGCCGTATAAATTCGCCCCACTTCAGGATTGTTTTGATGCCGAAAATAAACTCTTCCTTTAACTTCCACCCCCTATCAGTAAAATTGGGGTCATTGCCGAAGTTGGCGAGTACTTTGCGGGAAATTAATTAATTTAATTAAAGCAAAAGCATGAAGAGGCATGATAAAAGGAGGCTGTTGAGTGTTTTGAGGATGGGCGTGGTCGATGGATATTCGTTGTGGAGGCATGATGTGGTCGACAGGGATTTTCATCTACGTGTTGAGTTGAACTGTAGAATTAATGGGTCTGACAATAGGACCTTCCTCTTCACACGTCTATATACCTTGTGTCTGTATAATTCACCTGTGTATATACCTAGAAACATCATTAGAGAAACATTAACATATCTTAGATACTCGTGTTGTCTTTCTGCTGGAATGTAAACAGGTCATATTTGGTGTGTTTATTTCAGGAATAGAAGATCGAAGTGGAATTTTACACCATGCGCTTCACAGTATTGATAAATGTGCTTATAACGCTAGCTTGTACAGCGTGCACAACGACAGATGCCTTTCCGGTGAGTAAATCATGCATACAACCACCATACATTCTCTTCTGTTATCTCTTCGTTTTTTTCGTTGACACTATAACTAGAGTGGTTAAATTACAGCGAAGAAGTAAATGTTGAGTTGACATAATATTGAAAAAATTTTACTGCAAGATAACATTTCCGTTATCTTAAAGAAGGAATGGCTTAATCCATCAAAATACTACAGTTTTAATATTTTGCTCTGAAATTTACCCAAACTTGACTTTAGAGTATAGAATGTCGATGACTTTACATAATTTTTGAACTCAAAGGGTCATCTTCTCATATGTTCAGCGATGTTTTTGTGAAAAGATAAGAAAACCAAATATATAAAAAGTATGCGATAAATATATTTGTTTTTCTGAGGAAACGAAATACATCAAAGGTATGCTGTGAATGACATTTAGAAGAGGGCATAAACAAGACACGGTTTTCAACTTCTCAAATATTTATTCGCAATACATACACTGTGTCTGATAACTAGGTAATCTCAGGAGAAGAGTTCAGAATTGTACAGAACGTCGTTAGTTCGTTGGAGGATTCGCTATGTTCCAGGGTGAATCTAATTGTGAAGGTGCATACACGAGTCAGAAATATAAAACGGCCCAAAACGAACAATCATAAACATCGGACATTCCTCAATTGAACATGTCAACACTACACTAGTTTTTAAAGGTGACAAGTTAGCTTATTTTATCGTTGTATACCTCAGGAAATTTGCACCTATGTATATTTTTAGCTATCAGATATAAAACTAAACAGTGCGTATTGTAAACTTCAACTTTTTCTTCCCTGACCTATATGGAAGTTCTTCAGAGTACGGATGCTCTTATTGTTGTAAGCTCGTGGAATTGTGAGATCTAAGTACAGATTTGTCATGAAAACAACACCCTGTAGAGAAACCCCTGGAAAACGTTTTCTGATTTCAAGTTTTCTGCTGACAGCCTTTAGCATTATGGTGTAGATATATTGACGACATTTTCATGGTGTGGCCAGGTTAACACCTGTATTTTTTCTCACTCCTAACCTATTTTACCCGGAATTCTTAAGGTGAGATGTTATAAATATCTCACGTCAGCTATCATAACACACCTTTAACATGGGAACCCCTGGATTTAGACAATCTGCCAGCGTTGTTCATCCTTAACATTAGTGTACTTAACTTGATGATAATCCGCGGTATGAGAGGTAACCCTTGGAACGCCGTCTGAACTTATATACCCTCATCCCCTTTGGTCCTCTTATGTCTTTCTATTTAACCTCTTAGTTTGTAACTGCGCTCACAAACGTGTCAAAATGTGCTCATTAACTGATGTATGACTATAACGTTTAGATGCTTATTTAGCGTTCCAAGGCCAATCGTGCCAAAGAACTCTCATAATCTTCTTCTTCTACTAATCTCTCGTCAGTATTTTATATGATAGAAGCTTCAGATGCGACATGCAGTAGCCTGTCTCCGTCTTTGAATAATTTGCGCGTCCTTAATCAAAATCCGTAATTCACAAGAAAATATTAACACCAAAATTCAATCAGGCAAAAAAATGTATATATATTCACATTGATGGTGGTTTTGTCCGTAATAACCATGTAATGATAAATATATTAGAAACAACGACGTGTGTGGATTTTGTCACTGACACACCGGTGCCCAGTGACATGTAACTTCCTCTGTTGGTCAGCCTGATGGCCGGTCACTGATCCCGTAAATCTCACCCTAATCACCGCCACTGGTTCAAAAGATCAAAAGCTATCGAAGGGTGGATTGTCTTGGGCGAAGTGACCACGATTGCCATATTGACATTTAGACAAACCCAGAATACACCGACTGACCACGCCACGTGCGCCACGCCCCGACTGACCAGAAGATACATCCCAAGGCAAATATTTATCGGTGAATCCTCTCTGATCTGCCCGTTTGGCTCAGGTGCAACCTCCTCCAAAAGGATTCCTACTTTGTTTTGTTTATCAATGGACCAAGCCACTGGACATTGACAGGTTTCTTCGTCCTTGACAGAATGTCTTAGCTTTCTCGAGGATGACCACGTGTGGCCCGTGTAAAAAGAGCGGGTGTCTTCTGTATTTCTACTTGACCACAAATCAACGTTCTCCCAGTCTTTCTTGTACGTAGCTTCGGTGGAATGTTTTCTTCAGTTGAGGGGGTGGGGTGGGGATGGTTTCCATGGCAACATAACAGAAACTGACCATTTAATGACATTAACTCTGTAGACACTTCAAATTTGCATTCTCGTCTCGCGAGACTCCCTACTGCGAGAAAGAGTCTCACGCGTAAATCGGAGCCATCCCCCCAAAATTTGGGGGGTGAGTAGGCGGCGTATGATTATCTGGCTTGTCACTGACCTGCCGACTCCGCCGAGTTAGAAGCGAATTGCTAAACATAACGTGGGCTATATAATTGGGAAATGACTCTTTCCGTTTCAGAGCATATCAATCGCGAACAAATTATTGTCGGTATGTATACTTGGCCGTGAAAGCGAGTTATCTAATACAGGAAGTAGTTCGCGGGTAGACACGGCTCGCTTTGAGAATGATGTCATGCTGCCTCGCTTTGAGATTGGAGATTCAAAAATGTCACCAGTTTACATGAGAGTCGCTTTGGTCTCCCGCGGGTAGACACGGCTCTCTTTGAGAATGTTCAAATTTGGTGAACATCATTGTTGCGTGAGCGCACAAGCCTATCGAAATTGAGTACATTGTGATAATATTTGTAGTACCAGAAAATATCTATATAAAGACATTACAGGTTAGTTTTTCTGTGTATTCTTGCATTTTACCAAATTTACCCCATGTTGAGACGTCCACGATGCTCATCCATTAACATGAGTTGTTTGAGCTGATCTGTCATCACAGCTCCCGAGCTAGCGTATCTAATTCCGCTTAAGCCGATGCTGGGGGCCGTGTGGATACTTCTTAGTCTCCACATGAACAGCTGCAGTAAAAGCGCGGATGAGATACTAAGGCTACGTTCGAAAATCCACCGTATTCTCGGATTGCTTTCCTGTAGAGTCATATGGTTTTTAGTCGCCAGACGTCGTCAATCTTTCCCATCTCTTGCATATCGCTCCAATTAACGATGTGTACTTAATTTCTCCCTTCAACACATTCCACCTTCGCGTGTTAATATTCACAATTTCTATACCGTACACGATCTATGAGTATCGCATCAATTTTGCAGACAACCATACACAGTGTATTCTGTCTTCAAATATGAACCGCATTTATCTCAGTTACATAGTCCAATATCAAGTGTTTATACCAGAAATACGCGTTGATGATTTGAAGGTATAGACAATTCAGACTAGACCGATGGATTCAAGTGCGACACAGTATCTAGTGGCCTGTGATCTAGTATATTCATGTAGAAGGATTTTGATTCCTCAGATATTATGCCACGTGGGATATCGATGAAGAGGGAAGAATAATGTTCAAGGCAGTTTATGGACGACGCTGAATATTGAACGTCAGATCTGACATAGCAAGCGTCAGATTCGACATTCACTATTCAGCCGTCGTCCATAAAATAATTTCCACGTCAATAACCGAAAAACCTTATTCGTATGACAGCACCAATTCCAAATGTGTATGAAATAAAAATTATAAACACACAAGATGGTTTTCTAAAGGAGAGAAGCGATCAACAGTTTTCAATGATGTCAGCAAGACATGACGATGGTCTATACATAAATCCTGATCATTGACAAATCATTCTTTATCCAAATAAATGCCAATTCGTTTCCAGAGTATGTATCCAAGTGACGCTTTGATTGTGCCTGTTCATTGGAACACCATGGAGATGTCAAACACATGATATTCAAACGGCCCCTAGCCCAGTGTTAAGCGAAATTATACACAGGTTACGAAGGACGTAGCGCCAAAACTGTACGATATTTATCACAGAATTTGAGAAACTTTTAATGAAGCCGGGTGTTTGGTGGTATAGCCCTGTTTGACAAGTTTCTCTAGTGATATTCTGTGACGTTGATTAAAATCGTCACAGTCTGCATATGATCCAGCAAAAGCTTCCAGACGAGATGTGTAAACGCCGTATATGCAGGTACTTCTGGGATATTGCTATCCAGAAATGGGTAGTTAGCTATGCCAAAATTTAATCGTCTCTGTTGTCGTAAAGTTGATGATCGACGGCGTATCTCGTCAAATATGCTAGCTTGTGTTTATATTTGTATTTTAATTTAACGCCTGCTGATATTGTTGGTGTTAATAGTGTTGTATGAATGAAGTTGATCGTTTATGGTTGTGTTGTTCTTTATTAAAGAAGGATGGTTACTAATTGTCGTCTCTGGTAGCTGTATAGCTGAAATATTGCTGAACGCGACGTTAAACCTTAATTCTCTCTCTCTTGTCGGGTCTGGCTCTTGTACTAAATAGGAATTCATTTTTAGAGAACCATGCTGTCTTTCAAACATCATTAATGTGTTGAATGGATTTAGTTCACGTGTATATCTAATTTTAGACATGGAAGCATGTGGCGGTTGCTGGTTTAGGATTTTGGGGTTACCTGGACTTGTGAAGATGGTTGACCATCTGTAAAGCAAGTTCCCATTTAATAATAGTGTCACAGGTAAAACCACAAGCAAACGCGACAACTAAACACTCAACCATGCAGTGTTTTATCCCCCTAAATAAAACGCGTACCGCAGACTTGATATCTGAAGAATAAGACTTCAGTAAATCGTGGTGTTATAAGCGTCGACACAATCCTGCCGGAAATATCAGCCCTAATTAAGTGTTACTTTGCGGTTCGTAAACAGGGGCCGACAAGGTGCATATCGTGAAGGAATGAAGTGATTTCATGGCTAATAACGTCTTAGTGTTTGTCTTACTTTTATTGAAGACAAACGCCGCCCTAAGGTAGAGCGAGTCCTCGTCTCTAGTCGTACTCCCACGTTTTACCTGTGTTTGACATGGAATCATTGCCCCTTTCAGACTATATACCACAATGAGGATACAGATTCAATGAAAGTTTTATAAGTCTAGTCCAGTGTTCTCACATTTTTGCGGTAGGGGCGTGGTCAGGATTCCACATAATAATGTTATCATCATATCATCGTCTTGTTTTCTATTCGCCGAGCGGTGATAACTCATACTGGACACATACACGGAAGGTATAGTCAGAATACGTTATAACACTGTCCATGCACGTTTTCCATTCAATCCGTTATATAAAAACATGTATTGTATTAAAGTAAAAGTTATTTCTTTGTTGGTAGATAATGCTCTATTCAATACAATTCAATGATTTTTCTTATCTCATTCATAGCGTTGCGAGTATTTTCTTTATTTAATCAGTAATTTGATGACGAGCGTAAAATATGGGCGCATATGGAGCGCAATTGTGGGTGATTCTTTTTATCGAGCAACTACTTTAGAAGATCTTTTTGGTCGGGTGCGGGAGGACTGTGTCTTAGATTATTTCAGAGAAATCGGATTGTTTTAAGTTTTAAGTTTTAATGTGTGTAGGCCTATGTATTAATGTGTTGGATTACTAAGTTATTAACTTGAATACTTAGAATTTTGTTTGATCGTCGCATATAGCTGAAATATTACTGAACGCGACGTTAAACCTGAATTCTCTCTCTCTCTCCCATGCACTTCCTTTATCCGTTTACTATATCCACTATCCTTTTTCAAATATTATTTTTCTAATGTTAAACATGTTAAATCTCAACCAAAATATAACTGATGAACAATAATCGGTGGAGTACTGAACAATTCAGAATAGTTAATAATTTCCACCAATTTGCTTCAATTAATTCTCATACTACATTTACATATTTTACAGAAACCCATCCTCGCCCCGTAGCGAGTATAGTATAGAAATGCAAGCGTTTAGTACGTCATTCAATATTTAGCCGTCGTCCATTGAAGAGCTTCCGCGTTCGTAATCCAAAGACCTATTCCATATAACAGTATTATCTCCAAATTAGAAAACAACAACAACAATCATATAGTATACATAACATAGACTAGTTTCTTGCAAGAGAGAAGCGGTCAACACTTTTCAATGACGCGGGCAAGACATCATGATGTTCTAAAATATCAAATCCGTATGCTGATAAATATTCTTAATCCATATGATTTTCTTTGTTAAGTCGTTATCTGGAAAATAATGTATCTCTGTCACGCTCTGATTGTGGGCGTTCATATGAACGCCAAGAGGATCTTCAATTAGGTGAGTTAATACGGCCCTTCCTACGGACGGAGGGAACTGAAATGTGGGCATATGCACTGTGGAATATAGGCATATTTGGGACAATTTTATTTTTTCAAATATCTCACTTTCCTTTATTCACTTACTATCCGCATTTCTTTTTCTAATATTGTGTTATGTAAAATATGTAAAACGTCATCCAACCTTCCGCCAGACCAAAATAAAAAGAAATGGCCCCCAAGTAAGCGCCAGATGACCTTTTCGAACTTTTTATTCTATTTGGTTACCCATCTTTACCCAAATACCATCCTGAACACAGACGGTTACTAAAATTATAGTGAGAAATAATTTAGTAAGAAATCCGGGGGCGAAGAATTATAAACGTCTGGTCCGTCATTCATAATTCAGCCGTCGTCCATTAAAAAATATCCGCGTCCACAATCTAAGGATCTATTCCATATTCCATATAAGAGTATCAGCACCAAATTCATAACGACAATCATAGTATACATAAACATAGGTTAGTTTCCTGCAAGAGAGAAGCGGTCAACAGTTTTCAGTGATGCCGGCAAGACATCACGATGTTCTAAAAATAATATCAAATCCGTATCGCTGATCAGTATTCTTAATCCAAAATATTCGTTGTAAAGTCGTCATCAAGAGAATTATGTATCTCAGTCACGCTTTGATTGTGACTGCTCATATAAGCACCATGAGAATCTTGAAGTACATAGGTTCATACGTCCCCTAGCCCCAAGTTAAGCGGAATTAGACAGAAGTTACGAAACGTAACGCCATAGATCTTGCACGCTACGTTCGTATTTTGCTATCAGCATGCGATATGTATCTGAGAGCTGTTGTATTTATAATATCTACGACACGGTGGCTGTGTCGCAAAAAGTTCATTATTGACGAAATCGTTAAAACGAGAAAAATACTTATTTAATGCATATCCGTGCCAGTCAGTCGCTCATTATAATGTCACTATGACGTAGATTGATAATAATTTCACAAAACGGATGTAATGATAGGGTGTTCGGATATCCTGCTCAGTATGATATTATCTCTAAACCAGATATCACGTATCGGTTATTAAAGCTGTCCCATCCATAAATTACATCTACCTATATAACGCGGTCAAGCAGAAAAAAAGTTCTGGGAGTGGTTAATCCATGGAAATACCGTCGTGTGTATATTCTGCATTGGTACGTCTATTCGGGTCGATGTTGACGGATTTAATAACGCAATAATGATAACGGCGTAACCTCATAGACCTGTATTCAAGTTGGTAGCAATTCAGATCTCGAGTAGTACGCATAAACGTATGATTATTTATATGTTTTCAAACCCATAAACATTGTATGTTTTGTGCTTAACAGGTCGAAGGAACGATAATTACTGTAATAACTAAGGTAGTTCGGCTCCCTGTTACGCCAGAAATTATACAATAATTACCTTACATCGCTGAAAGAAAGTGTGAATTAGGGACTACCACGGCGCGGTATCAATACACGATAAGTAGGTCATTCTCAATTATCACTATTTCGAGCGGTAAGCTATGTCACAGTTATAATCATTGTAGAGTAGATCCCTTTAACTTTAATGTTATTGTCTCATCTGTGGTTATCCTTCTAAATTATTGGTGGCTTCCTTCAAATTCGTTAAAATTGGTTATATATATATCCTTCATGGCGTCGCTTTAGAAATGATCCAAATGATAAAAAGGTCGTCTACATAGCGTTTGGTGAATGAAAATCTAAGATACACTCAAACTAAAGCCAGTCAACATTTTAACATATTTGAAAAACATGGTTTCTTAAAATTAAATTTATTTTCGATACACACGTCAGATCAGGTATCCAGTAGTCAGCCGTCAACCATCAAGAATTTCTACGCCCATATCAACGAGACATTATTCCCAACGAAATCTAAACATTAAATTATATACATAAAACGTAATATTGTTTACCTCAAAAACAAGCAGTTCACTTGTTTTCTGTGATGGTGGCATGATATCATGATCTATTGTTAAATCTGTGCCAATGACAAATCAATCAAATGAAAAGTAGCCTTTTATCAGATGAAAAGTGAAAGTATTTATTATTCTCTATGGGCTGATCATAGTTTTACTCAGATCAAGAGGAGTGGAATTTTATTTACTGATCAATGTGACTATATGATAAATACAAGCGTCAGAGCTGACATTCGGGAGCCGGCTTATAAGATATAAGTATGCTTATTCCTTGCAAGCTGATTTTCATTCACGAAACGCGATAGAGATGACATATTTACAATTTGGATCATTTTTAGAGGGACGATGTGTTTATATTGTTTATTAGATACCTCGGATTTTTTGCCAATAGTGTCATATAAATAAGGCATTTCGATTATGGATGCAGATATTCTTGATGAACTCCGGCTGACTATTGAATGACGGGACTGATGGATGTATTTAGTGACCTAGAGAAGTTGATAGCATGGAGTGATACAAATCAAGGATTTACAGGGCTAAAGCGTTTCTACTGGAATTTGCTTTGTTAGACCACTGTGATTTGCTTCAGCAAATTTGTTTTCGTGTTGAACTAAATCCAATTGGATATTAATGCTCTTTGAGGGTGTTTGTGGACCGGCGGATTTGGGGCGGCTAAACGAGGAAGTAAAAGCTCTCCACGTTTAAATCCCCCAATCTGACGCCATGGTTGACGTAACAAGTTTGTTGTCACGTTCCCCATGGAAGCCATCTCGTCAATATTGCCCGCGGAAAAGCGCACGTGCCCCTTCAACTGACCGGCATGTTCTATAGGCTCGTCAGAGAATCACGACTTCAGAAAGTACATCCGTTGTCTGGACTTTTTATATTTGGTTGCACGAAAGGATGACAGTGCTATGAACATTTATACATTGTCGTTTGTAGCTTTCGCTGTCTGGGAATATCAGAGAACCCAGAAGGTGTTTGAGAACAGAAAGTCACATTCAGGTTAATCACATTCACGTGAGAATGCCCTCAAGTCACACACAACTTTTCTCTTTCTCCATTTTCCCTCCCTTTGTCTTTCCTTTTAATTCACATCCCCAATAACGTGAATACAGATTTCCCCAGTGTCAGTCAATGAAAGTCAACTGATATGAGAAGTGGGAATGGTTGTCTTTGCTTGGCTGCCTGCATATTTCAAAATAATTGAGATACAAGCGTCTAGACCGTCGTTCAATATTCAGCCGTCGCCCATTAAAGAATTTCCGCGTCCATATTTCAAAGACCTAATTCATATAATAGCATTAGCACCGAATTGAAAGAATAAATCATAGTATACATGCAACTAGGCTAGTTTCCTGCAAGAGAGAAGCGGTCAACAGTTTTCAATTATGCCATCAAGACATCATGATGTTCCAAATATATCAAATCCGTATCGCTGATCAGTATTCTTAATCCATAAGATTTTCGTAGTAAAGTCATTATCTAGAGTGTGATGTATCTCAGCCACGCTTTGATTGTCACTATTCATATGAACACTACGAGGATCTTGAAATACATAGGTTCATACGGCCCCTAGCTCCGGGTTAAGCGGAATTAGACACAAGTTACGAAACGTACCGCCATAGTTCTAGCACGCTACGCTCGTATTTTGCTATTTTGCCAAATTTGAGAAACTTCGAGTGGAGGCGCTTGATGATATAGCCCTGTTTTATAAGTTTTTGCAATAATGTTTTGTGACGTTGATTAAAATCGTCATATTCAATACAGGATCTAGCAAATGCTAATGCGTGCGATATGTATTCGCCATATGCAGGTTCCCCTGGTATATTACTGTCCAGATAGGGATAGTTTACGATGTCGAAATAGTAATCATCTCTTTTGTCGTAAAGTCGACGAGAGAGAAGGCCCGCTTCATTTTTGTAGAGATATGCCGTTAGGGCCATCTGTATTTTCCTTTCCAGTGAATATAGCGAGATCCACTGAAACTATTAAACATACATGTACTTCGTGATATTGAGTTTGTTGTATAATATATACTACTACGGAGTGAAAGATAATCTAATACATAACATGCATTTAACATCATTGGAACGACGTGTTTCAGTATCTCGAAGGTGATATTTCTATACGTTTGAAACCTGCTCTGGTTAACCGTCTGTTTATGTCCGCAATTAGACAATGTGATGACGCGAGTATATGAGGAGTATAATCTACCCACTGTGAACAAAGCCCAGTCTTTCGTCGAGAAAATCTTCGATTTAAACTGCTGGGAAAACACGATATCAACGTGATTATTCATTATCCCCAGTTAGCACAATGGGATGATTACAATACAAGCGTCTAGCCCGTCATTTACTATACAACCGTCGTCCATTGAAGAATCTTCGTAGTTCTCTATAGTATGATGTATCTCAGTCACGCTTTGTTTTGTTATCAGCATGGCGATATGTATCCCCAAATTTGAGAAAATTTAAGTGGTGGCCCATGGTGGTATAGCCCTGTTTTATAAGTTTCTGCAGTAATGTTTTGTGACGTCGAAAAAAATCGTCAGATTTTAGACAAAATCTAGCAAATGCTATTAAGTGTGATACGCCATATGCAGGTTCCACTGGAATATTACTATCCAGAAAGGGATAGTTTACAATTTCGAAATTGTATTCTTGTCTCTTGTCGTAAAGTCGACAAGACAGAAGGCCCTTTTGATTGTTTGGCTGTCAGCAACCCCTTCTGGACAGTAATATCTCAGAATTTCACATACATATCTCGCCTGTCGTCGAATTTGTCAAAGATCAAGTGAAAAATGTGACGATTTCGATCAACATACGTCATGAAACATTATTTTGCAGATAATGGTTCGACAATACCAATTGTCGTTATTCAAAATTTCCTTTACTCCAGAATAACTCCTTTGTGTGAGACGTTAACAAATCTGATTTGTGTTTCAATCCAATTTCACAATAATTACAGTTTTCACGAAATCTATATCGAGTGAAGTTTCAGACTCGAAATAATTTGGTTTGATTTGGGTATTTTTAAGGCATTGACCAGATCGAGTTTTCATGTGACAAAAATATACCTCAGACCAAAATTATATTTGCACATATCGGGAAGTTTGATTATTTTAAAGAACTGAGTCTGGTGTTGCTTTGAAGTGTCATATTTTTGTTGCAAGGGAAAATCCGTTCGGTAAATGCCTTTTGAGCATGGACTTTCACTATGTGCATTGATTGGATCGAACCGAAGTCAACATCATTAACGTCACAAACAAAGGAGTTATTCTGGATGAATGCGACTGTAATCCGATACTTCGTTGGTGTTCATATCAACACAATTGAGAGTCAGATCCAAATGAATGTAGAAGTCGTTTTCTAGAGTATAATGTATCTCAGTCACGTGACTATTGTGACTCTTCATTTGAACACCATGAAGATGTGAAATTCAAATCATGTGACATGGCACAATATCTAGTACAGATATAGGAAACTTCAATAGATAACCAGTCTAACTACAATATGCAATATGGTAGTTGAGCGATCTGTTCACACAAATAGATGTATCTTGGATAGCGTCTGGTTATTGTGATAAGCAAGTTTTATTTATCAATTTATATGATAATTTATCGATTTTATTGAGACTATATTCCTGTTATCCAAACGTTACAGGTTACAGAACAATTGACATATTTTACCAATTGGAAGCCAATGATTTAGAAATAATGCCAAACTAGATATTTAAAAAGATCAGCACATTTGTCAAGATCACACAAAACGCATTTTAAAACACTATAAGATGATGTAAGCTATTGTAGGTATTGTATGATGTAGGTTATTACTCATTCTTCATTGCTTTTCGATTATTTTCACGACCTGAGTATTGCAACAAATCCTAACGATGGGCATAGCTAACAAACATTTTCCTTCGTCAAGCCGTTGCAAATTAGCATATTTTCCTTTCTTATTCAGTGTTTTTCAAGGGATATATACCAGTAGTTAATTTCGTAGCTGTAACATTTGATTATTTCAAAGTGGACAACACGAAATGGAAAGTGAGTTTATATTCGAAGACGCGGATAAGTGGCTCGAATGAGAGAAGACTCAAACTTTTCTCGTCGGAACATTCAAGAATCGACTGAACGTGATACTTGTACAAGCACTGAAAACGATGGAACGTATAAATTTTTAGCGACCACTGCCTCAATTTTTGTTTGAAGTATCTATTTCCTTTGTTTCCAGTGGCCCCGACCTCGGATGCACATCCCGAGACTCGCATCACGGTATGGAGAGTCATACCCAGAAGAAAATGAAGGTAAATATGATCGCTGATGTCCTATCTTTACCTAAGACCACAGTGGTCTGCTGTTGTCCACCAATGCCAATGTAAACTCGGCGCCGTATTTTACCTTTTCCATAAATAAGGCGACAGTGGTCTGATGTTGTTCACCAATGCCAATGTAAACTCGGCGCCGCATTTTACCTTTCCATAAATAAGGCGACAGTGGTCTGCTGTTGTTCACCAATGCCAATGTAAACTCGGCGCCGTATTTTACCTTTCCATAAATAAGGCGAGGGTGTTCTGCTGTTGTTCACCAATGCCGATGTAAACTCGGCGACGTATTTAACCTTTTCCATAAAAGAGCTCAGTATTATATTTATCCATAAGGATTCATTTTTATCGCATTTCAACCTGTTCATGTTTCTTTCTGGTTGTTCATGACAATGCTATGATATATATACACACGTTATAAGTACAACCTTAAAACTACAAGTTAAATCGCCCATATTATTTTTCTACATCTACCTACATGACGACATGCAATTTTGTCGAAACATTTGCTTCTATATTTTGCAAGGTTCTATATTTTGTATCTTATGTTCCATATTTTCGGCTTGATACTGGTAGTATAAGGTCAGACTGACTGGTACGGGTTCGGTGACAAAACAATATTCCAAGTCAGTCCTCTACATACCGTTCATCAGGACATTACATTCTCAATTCTGCGTCTTGAATGTGAATCTTGTCTAAACATTTGGAAAATTAAAAATTACATTAGCTTTGAAAAGTTGGAAGTACCTCCAACGAAACGTCAGCTCCACACCAATAAAGAAGTTGTTATCCATAGAATAGCCTTGTGTTATATACGCCGACTTCTAAATGCCTATCAAAGAAATTAAATATTGCAGTTTTAACCACTTTACCATTTAGTGGCAAGTTGATGAACAACGGTGTTTTTTTTGTCTTGTGATTGGAATTAAGATAATTAAGGTATCTAATAATTCGATCACAGTCGGCACAGAATCGATGTTCAAAAATATTCTTCGTATATCTGACTTCTTCGTTCAATATTCTTCACAATGTGGTAGTTCTACAATATGATAAACTAAGCCATTATAATTTAATACATTAATTTTTGTAGTTGAAATTTGCACTTCCTCTAATTGAATTAGTAAACCTCTCACAGAGATCGTTTTCGGATACACTGCGGAATCCCCTTCAGTTCTTTAGCATATCGTTGAGAAATTTCACAGTATACTGAGACAGTGACTGACAGGTTGGATCTGCTTGAGGAAAAAACAAAGACGGGGTTTACACAGAGTCTTGGCTTTAGCACAAAATAAATAGCGCAGCTTCCTAGTCCAACACGTCAAGCTGTATTTGTGAAGATTTGTATGTGTTACGGCAAATTCCTAACAGAAAGCTACGTAACACATAGATGTATACATAAGGTGTCCAAAACTGGGCAGAGTTCATCGCGTTTCTGAGGACTTTCCTGGACCCTTCAGTTGCTTAGTATTCATTCAATTCAGTTAAAATGTCATAAATGTTAAAGTTGCGAAACTCGGTTTGAGGTCGGGTGATTTGAAGTAAAAATTGTGGCGAATATACCACCGAATGCCCTTTCGCCCAGTTTTCATGGTGGCCTTGTCGTAACCTATTGGCCATTGCAAACGGGTAAGAAAAAAATGAGATAAATTTGTAAGAAAAAAAAGGTGTGAAGTCTGAGGATTGGTTGCCCTTCGGTTAAACTAAGATGATATTTACTGTTCCCTCCCCAGCCGGATTACAAAGACTTGCAGGTATACACGGGTAAAAAAGGGGGAATTTTGAATACTCGGAGGGGACAGCTTTGAAACTTGACCATTGAAATCCTCGAGGACATTCGAAGATTTTTTTTATATTTTATTGCATTTTTTTGTATCAGTTGTATCTTCCGTATCTTATATAATCACCAACAAGGACAAAACTAAAAAAACAGGTACCGGTATGTTTTATGGTGATAACACATTTTAGTACATATTTTATCATATGTTTCATTTGATGGCTCTCTTTGAAGCGAACGATTTTCTATATTTGCTCTTGTTTCAAAGTGAGTAAAACACCTTGTTCGACTTTGAAGCGAATGTCGAAGAAGGAACCATGGTCTTTCGTAGATCTTTAGTTGAGACAGTTGGGGGCAAAGAAGGGCATCAAATCTGATCTTCGATAGGCGTCAATCTAATATTATGTAGGCATCGTCCATAACGAAATGTCGTGCCAATGACCGAACTACATGATCGAACTCTGATTTTGTATGATACGACTGACATGAACAATCTGAACAAAAAGCATACAGTAAAAGCTCATATACCCAGTTAGCTTTTTTTATGATAGAGAAGCCGTCACCAGAATTCAAAGATGGCAGTAAGGCATGATGATGTTACAGTCCTGATCAGCTTCGACTATTCTTTTATACAAATCAAGTTAGTTAAAATTATTAGCACTTGGATTACCAAAAATATGGATGAAAATACTTCTCGACTTAAAAATAACATAGTGTTCTATTGGAAACCGCTGCAGGTCCTACACCGAAATTGTTTGTTTATAATGATTATGACGACGTAAATAAATCAATTTGTGGTACTGGACAGCTTGATATGTTCAATATTGAATATCCATTTATTTCCAATACAACACTCGTGGATACTTATGATGTAAAGGTGAAAGTAATCTCTAAGTTCATGAAGGTTAACATTAATGAGCTTTTTAGGATTGATGAAAAACTGATGAAAAAAATAACTGACCGACTAAAATGTGTTGTCAGTCCTCACTTCATTTGCCAATTTATGAGAGAAAAAAATAAAATAGGTTATTTTTCAGAAAAGGTATATACCTCATATTCCACAGTTGACTCTATTTTAAATTATTTGAGAGAGATTGGTTTGTTGTACAAATTTTAATGTTTGTACCTGTTTTAACGCATTAGTTTACCGATTTTTTTAATTGATTACTTAGAATTTTGTTTGGAATATTGAAATATTGCTGAATGCGACATTAAACCTTAATTCTCTCTCTCTCTCTCTCTCTCTCCACAGTTGACTCACTATAATTTTTCTTTCAATAATGAACAAAAAGGAAAGGATTCGAAATATATATATTTAAACATGTTTTGTAATTGCTATAGATTTCGTTTAACTGCATCACACAAGCCATACTGAAGCTAGCGTCTCTGGCATTGTTTAAACATCGATTTGTGATGTGCCGTAGTTATCCTAATACAAATATAACAATAAACACAGGGATGATTTGGTCGTTTGTCTGAGACAGACTAACACCCAGCTGAGAACTGTATACGAGAGGGGTTTTTTCTTGTTTGATGCAAGGATTTGTATTGGCTTGTCGACCCGATTCCATCCTCTGTGCAAGTAGCTTTGATATTTATCTTCTCTCTCGTTTTGTTCACCTCAGATCTCGTTCTCTTGACCACAATTCTTATGTTGTGGTTGTTCTTTTTAACCCAATTGCTCGCCTTGTGATCTGCAATACTATTTATAACAAACACCCAAATCCTAACAAACAGGGAAATGACCGAATAAATAGGTAAAATATCTAAACCGAGTTTGAATATCTCCTGGTCCGAAAGACAAAAAAAGAAGAAGTATCATATGAGGTGAAGGTGAAATGCCCATGTAGAGCAAAAAATTGTGTCACATACTTCACATTTTTATTTTATCTGGTGTAGGACAGTTTTCCTCGGTATGAATTTTGAACTCTTTCAAAAGATATATTTGGAATGAATGAACTTTGATGTAGGAGGAATTCCGAATATATATGCCCACACAAATATGAATGTCAACAATTTTCAGGGCTCGGAGGGATATCATATTAATGCCGTAAATGTTCAACTGCACGAGATAAAAATAAAATTGACATCGCCCCTGCGGTATATGTGCCCAAGAGTTTGAGACTTTTAATAATAATCTTTTCTTTTGGAAATGAACTTTATTTTGGGTACATACGGCAGCCTGTGACTTCAGTTGAGGTAGACTTGTACAGGGAGCAATGTGTTAACATTTAGCAATTAAACTGGATACATGTGATGTGCAGATAACTTCGTTTTGGCAAACTATAGTTGATTGCCAGATTCTGATAGGGAATCTGTTAAATTCTACCTGGTGATAAAACATTTTAGTTTGTGTTTGCTGTAAATAAATAATATTTGGCTATAGACATAATTTGTTGACAGATTCTGTCTTGCAGTAAGCCAAGCTTGTGTTTATTTCAAGAGTTATTTCATGTCGAATATAGGACTTGAACGTTGGATATGTACACAGAAAAATGTATTTTGATTACTGACGTGGAATTTCGTTAAGGATTTGAGTGTTGGATATGTAATAGAAAAAGATATGTTTGATTATTGACGTGAAATTTCATTAAGGATTTGTGCATTGGATATGAAACAGAAAAGGTCATCTGGTTATTGACGTGGAATTTCGTTAAGGACTTGGGTGTTGGATATGTAACAAAAAAAGGTATTTTGATTATTGACGTGACATTTCCTTAATGATTTTAGTGCTGGATATTTGACAGAAAAAGGAAGACCTCTTTTGATTATTGACATGGAATGTCGTTAAGGACTTAGTGTTTGATGTGTTACAGAAAAGTTATTTGGATTATGGAGGTGAAATTTCGTTAATGATGACGACTGTTTCCTGGACGTGGAATCTGACTCATATATTGGTTTTGGTTTATCATGAATCACGAACTTCACAGATCCAAAGCTAAATTCATCATAAACTCCGTTTCATTTTTTTTTGTTTATGTTGGCTTTTAAAGGAAAGCTCTTTATAAGAAGTGTGTTTGTGGCTGGACCAAATGACACATTAACACCTGTAGATTGTTTCTAACCAGGAGTTGATTTAGATTATATTTTAATGCCATGGTAAGAAGACTTAAGCCTTCAACTCCAATTCAAACATTTTCAAGAGATGTCTAATCGCTCTTAGTTGACTTTGTAAAGCGAAATTAAAGCACAATTGTCGAGTTTACCAGGGTTAACAAAAACAAACAACTAGGCCTACGGAAAACTGGTCAGCGTTGATAAACAAACACTTTCCTGCCACAGCTTGAAGATATATTCTGTATGACCAAGAAGTTAAACGACTGAAAATATATATACCTTCAAAGTGATTGCTTGCTCAGCTAACTCACTATACATAAATGTAAGGATTAGTCATTCCCATAATTATCAAATATATGATAGTTGATGAAGCACTGCTAATGAGGGGGGATTTAATGTCACACTCATGGTTATTTCACACTCATGGTTATTTCCCTTATATGATGGCAGCCAGTTTGAATGGTGGAAGAAGTCGTATTACCCGGAGAGAACTACCGCCTATCGAAAAGTAACTGGCAAACTTTCACACATGCACCAGCGGGGATTGAACCCATGCCGGTTCAATGGTGTGACGCTAGTGATCCCTAGCGAAGCGCCTTAGACCACTCGACCAAAGAGGGCTCCATAATGTTAAGGAAGGCCTCTGAGATGAACATATAGTAGGAATACGTTAACTGGAGTTGTTCTAGACGATTGTCTTTTGGATTAGTTGACAAGTACATATTGACAGTAAATCCGGCATTTCGATAGCCTGCCGTCGTTCACAATAGACCTAAACCGTGATGACGTTTCATCCCTCCTTCAATCACATAATGATTTACGGCATAAGGGTGACTCCGAAAATATTAGCGAAAAGCATTTTGTAGATATATATGTCAACATATATCTATTCATGTCATCGTCAGGAATGGTAGTTTACAATAGCTTCCATGGGTATTGGAAATGCTTTTCGCTAATTATTTCGAAGTCACCCTCTTTCTGTAATATACCAAGTTAATCAGTGGATCCCAACGCTCGTGATTTATCTACCATTAATCTGGATACTTCTTAGTCTCCACATGAACAGCTGCAATAAAATCGCGGCGGAGATACTAAGGCTGCGTTCGAGATTCCTCCGTATTCTAGTTTCTGAATTTTGGGTGTCGAATTCTTTCCTGTCGAGTCATATGGTTGCTTTTTAGTCTCATGACGTCGTCAATTTTCCCCACCTCTTGCATATCGCTCCAATCTATATGGTTCTATGTTTAAACAGAAGAACAAATAAATCAACATCTTAATCTGTTGATGATTGTTTCGTTCTTTACATTTCAGTTTACATTATCAATATATTTAATGTCTATCTATACCGTGATGTACCTGTATTCGCGTCTTGGATATCAATCAGGGTATCAAATATATGTTTAATCTATATCATCCATAATATTCATATTGTCCTCAACATTGTTGGAATTAAGTCATTGCGTCGATCCGTATTTTGTAGAATAGCGACCATACAGTAGTTTGGACATCATTTAACCGAACTCTTTTTCATCAAGAAATATTTGTTACGTCACGTCGGGAGCTAGCCTTCAACAATCAGTTAGGTAGATTTGACCATTTCTTTCTAACAGCGTGGATTGTGGCTAATCGATGTTTAATATTTTTTCTTCCCATTGTCTTATATTTCAGGTGTAAATAACCGATATCTGATGGAAGGCGATATCTTGATGGATGTTGTAAGTGTAGCCATTACGTCACTTGTTTATATCTACATAGATGAGTAAGAGGACTCATAAACTACTGATAACTGTTTTTTCTATATTGTAAATTGAATGGATATTGTATACATTTAAGCGGGTGGTTGGGTGGGCAAGTGTTCCTGTTGCTTCAATGCATTTTGCTGAGAAGCAGCAGGAACTTGATAATGTGATGTCTAACGATGAAATATCACTTGTCTTTATTGCACCATATAAGCGCCTCGTCTGTGTCTTGTGCGCTGTCCTCACTGTTTTATAGGGTGGATGGAGGGTGTCTGGTTCCATGCTGCTTCAGGGATTTCTTCTTTGAAGTAGCAGGAACGCAACTTGGCTAGGTGGTGCTTAGATGGTTCGTCTCGATATAGCTGAAATATTGTTGAAAGCGGCGTTAAATTCTATTCACTCATTCACTGTATACATTTAATAATGGTTCTTTTGTGAACTTGGATTTTGAACATTAATAGTAGTGTATTCTGCGATGTGTGTATCTGTGTGTATATTTACAACCTGATAGGATTTTACAAGAACTGAGTTCTCACAATTATATCCATGAACACAGGTGATTGCAACGAATACAGAATTGGCTAGACGATTCAAACGGATATGTACATAATGATACTAAATTAAAATTAAATCTAACATATTTTTCGCTCGATTGAAACATTTTTTTATTCGTTTTACCACCATCATAGAGGCGGAATGCAGTCCGGGACCACGATGCCATTTGGACAAGTAGGGTCGTTCCGTACATAATGGACGACTCTTATTGTAAGTTCACTTTTCTACAGCTGAAAATTTTATCTGTAACACATCGTATACAATATATAGACAAAGAGTTTATGGGATTTATTTTTATCGTCAGTGGGTCGCTATAACAGATAGTTACATCACAATAAAACATTCACCCACTTTTCGAATATGTATTACCCAGCTTAGATCACATAAAGAACATGTTTCCGTTCGCTAACAAATGTAAATCGTTTGATCGAAGTTGAGTCCTCGCGAAGTTAACTTAACAGCAGGTAGACATCTCGTAAATGTCACGTCCTTACGTCAAGCTACCAATTTCTTGTCTAAATGAACTTTCAGTTTCACAGGTGACTACCATATCACGAACTGATACTGAGAACAAGGTCATATAATGTATATGCTCTTCTACTGTGACCTTGGTGTGACCATTATATATGACCTTGAAAGTTATCTCATTTACATATCTGCTTTAGTTCGGGTTCATATCTCTCTGGATTAATACATCTATTTGATGATTATTTTACTATGGACGTTATCGAGACAAAGGATTGTGGTATCCTGGGATCATTTAGAAACATTTATAATGATGTGATGATTATCCTTAAAGCTCGAAATAGCAAAGTAGGATGAAAGAAAGAATCATTATTATATGTAAAATATGTTTTGCCATATCAGCAGTAGTAATAAATCACTAAGAATGGATTCTAAACTTCATGGTCGGTAAAACCAAATTTCATAGTCTGGTAAATTGTATTTATTTAACCTCCCATTGCCTTTAACCTTTTCATTGATCCATTTCAGCACCGGAAGTACGGCACCAAATCCAACTCGCTCTTGAGGAGTATGAAAATCTTACGTGCATTAAATTCAAACAAGCCGAAGACGAAGTTGACTTCATTCGAATTACTCCTTTACAAGGGTGAGATTAAATTTTATTGTAGGATTTATAATGTTGATTAAGCAATGATTCATATTTTTTGTTTGTCGAAGTTATTTTCTCGAGAAGCTTTACAAATATTTAAATGATATCCACAATGTCATCAAAGCATTCTTCTATCGAAGTGGATTCCGATTCGATTCACAATGATGTTCTACCTAAATATAATCTTTTAAATTCGGTAAATTCTAAAATGAATGTGAAGTACCAAATATGATTAACCGTCTGTATTTTCTAGCAATCGTAGAGTCGAAGAGAGCGTAGGTCTTCCTGGTATTTAGTAATGTGTATGTGCCATCTGGATTCTTATCTTTCATTTTCAGTAAATGTGGATATATATATCCATCGAACGACGTTTATAACTATATATATGCTTTATTGAGTAAATGTCGCAAACATAGTAGTGGAATGATACGAATGGAGAAAGACGCTTATCTTAATCAAAATTGAAAGGAATTATTTGCGCAGTGCATAGACTTGTTAAAACTTGTCACGTCAGATCTTCAGTCTCTTTAGAATCGAGCTGCTCATACTTATTGTCAATGTATAGCACGACTCGGTTGTGTTTACATTGAAGTTAATTGTGAGAATTCTCGGGTAATTGAAATCTACCTCTATTTGTCGTCAGAAGAAATATTCTCACAGAAAAACGTCCAACGGCAATTTGACGTCTACATGGTATAGAGTAACGTAATAATGTGTAGAGTAACGTAATTATGCGCTGTAACCATTTTCCCAAGATATCAACCTATTTTCACACTGTTGAAAATCATTTTCTAAATACCGACGCCATACGTGGCATTCACGGTGCAAAGAGAAGTTAGATTGATGGGCAAGTATAAATATAGAAAACTAAACAACTACTAAATTTGGATAATACACATAATAGACAACTTATCGATTTAGAGATTGATTAAATCATGTTTTTTGACATTTTAATTATTTTTTTTTGGTCAAGATGATGTCTTTGATTCTCCTCACAAGTATTCCTTTCTAGATAATCTTGTTAGGCGTAATATATTAAACAGTTATAAAATTTCATGCACGAGTTTTCTAAGTATCTCATTGAGTTCATGAGAGAAAGGTATTAAAAAAGATTATTTATTTCATTATATTTTGTAATTTTCTAAATTCGTCCTTTATACTGATAGTATTAATATGATTGTTTTATTTGTCTCCATGCCATGTATGTGTATATGTTGTTGTTATCTCTGTACTCTGTAACTGAGTAACGAGAATAAATTCAATTCAATTCAATAATTGTCGCTCTCGAATTGATGTTTACCCGGATATAAACCCCGTTTTGTTCGCGAAAATACCTGTCTTGGCATTAATGTGGAGACCGTTTGGTCAGGGTATCCAGTGTTATTCTATGACCATCAACCATAGAAGCAAAGCTGAGATATCACGCCATAACCTCGGAGAATCACCCATTGTCATATGACTTTTTATCAGGTTACGCCGTTCAATGGCCCCACCGCCAATACCTATTACCACTTGTTTGGTTGCAAGGCAGTTAAAAATATCAGCCTTTGGGATCATTTGACTCTTTGATCATTTGACTCAGCGAATGCTATTCGCTGAAGTCTCTGATATAAGACCAGACAAATTAGGCGGAAGCTTTCAATCTAATGATAATCTAGTTCAGACATTGTCAGTTGTAGATGAAATTATGGAACATTTGAATGTGCTAAATATCACCGGCTGGCCCGACATTCAGTAACCAGCCATCGTTCTTTTCAATGATGTCGACAAGACATGATTTTTTTCATCGTCAAATCTGTGTCCCTGATCTAAATTCTTTTGCAGAATGAAGTCCTGAAGTTGTGTTCTTGAGTATTGTGTCTCAGGCACGCTTTGATTGTGACTGTTCATATGAACATCTTGCAGATATTGCACCTTCGCTGTTCATCGGGCCCTTAGCTCCGTGTTAAACGGAATTAAACACACGTTACGAAACGTAGCGCTGACTACGATGATACTTCGCTATCATTGTATGAGATTTACCACGAAACATGATAGCATTTGAGTGGAGGCGCTTGGTGGTAGCCTTGTCGAATCATTTCTGCAAAAATGGTTTATGCTGTGGATAGAAATCGTTCCATTTACATTGGATCTAGCAAATACTATAATACTATATGCCATATGCAGGTAATAATATCTCTGACAGTGGTCCACATAAGAGAACGTTCTTTTCATCTCTATAGAGATATAGGCTATAGGGATATAGGCCCACATAAAATGTCCAATATGGATTTTCGGTAGTTTCCTTCTAATCCAGTGGAGGTGGATATATATCCTTCACCGCGTCACCTATATATGGATCATCCAAAGCAAGAATAACGTCTATATAACGTTTGGTGAATGGGCAGGAACGGGTTTGTTGTGTGAATGAGATCTTGAAGCGGTCTTTCAATACTTAATTAATATATCAGGTTGAAAGAGCAGCGACCGAACAGCGATGGCCTAATGGTTAGACTGACGGCCTCGTAAGCGGTAGATTCTGGGTTCAGTCCCAGGCAGGGTCATACCAAAAAATTGATCTTTTCGCTCGGGTTCGCTCGGTGTTCGAATCCACCGTATTCTCGGGTCTGAATGTTAGGTGCTGAGGGATGCTTTCGTTCCGAGTCATATGGTTGCTTTTTAGTCTCCAGACGTCAATTTTCCCCATCTCTTGCATATCGCTCCAATTCAGTATAATGTGTCTGGGTGGGGTGTCATGTCTACCTACGGCATGATATTTCAGTGGGACAGCACTATGAAATGGCAGCATTAGTTCTGCTCTGTTACGGGGGCCCTCGGTGGCCGAGTGGTCTAAGGCGCTTCGCTGGTGACCGCTAGCCTCACACCGCTGAACCGGCACGGGTTCGAGCCCAGCTGGTCCATGTGTGAAAGTTTGTTAGTTACTTGCCGAAGGGCGGTGGTTCTCTCCGGGTACTCCGGCTTCATCCACCAACCAAACTGACTGTCACCATATGAGTGAAACAAACTTGAGTGTGACATTAAGCCAAATTCCCTCCCTCCTCCCTCTGCTCTGTTACAAGTAGGTTTCGCCGCCCGTCTCCCTCCCTTCCCCGTCGTGTTATAGCTGAAAAATTGGTAGAAAAACGACATTAAGTCCTATTTACTCACTCACTTGAATGAGCAGCTCTCCGAAACTGCTCCCATTCTTTCAAAGGATGGCGAATTCTTCAGATAAATTGTTCCAATCATCGATAGCTCTCGAATCTGTTCAGCCACCAGTTATCTGTAAGTTTCATGGCAAAACATGAAAAAAATAAAGGAAAACATCAATAAAAGTAAATACTATTAACATGAAGTTATGTTACGATACTGCTCAAGTATAAGTATTTCGGCGAAATAGAAAATCGACGTATCAAATAAATGGTATAATATGAATTGTCGCATTTCTTACAGATGTTTCAGTCCGGTAGGCCGTAAGGGTGGTCCACAGGATGTATCCATAGGAGCAGGCTGTGACAACAAAGGAACAATTATGCATGAGATCATGCACGCGCTCGGGTTCTGGCACGAGCACAGTCGACCAGACCGAGACACTTACATCCAGATAATGTGGGACAACATAGCAGAAGGTATGCTATTCTACTCGAAATATATGATACCCACTACTATCGTGACGGCATCAGAGACTTCAACAAAAGTTAGTTTCGCCACAATCGCCTTATGCGTGTCGATACGGGAGAACTCTCTCTTTCAGAACCGGCCATGGCCGTGAAGATGTATTTTTCAGGGACGGGAAGTCGAAATACTACTGGAAAATAATATGAAATACTTCTTATGAATGATGTCTAATTCTAGATGAAATGAAATTGGGCGTAATTTTAATGTCATGTATTGCCCTTTACGATTCCTATAGGGCTAACCCACCCAACAAAAGTATGTGTGCTTTACTTAAAAGATGTCACCCTAAAAATATTTGGATATAAATATTACCCACTTTCTGAATCGCATTATAATATATATACATTCACATTTTCAATATTATTTGTTGTTATTCATATATCAGATCATCAGCACAACTTCAACAAATTTGACTACAACGAGATTGACACATTGGGGGAGCCATACGATTATGGTTCTATCATGCATTACGCGGCCAACACCTTCGCCGATGACCGGACTGAACCGACAATTGTCCCGAAGAAACACACGGACGCAGAACTGGGACAACGGAAAGGTTTAAGTACTGTGGACATATTCAAGATAAGGAAACTCTACAACTGCAGTAAGATTTTCTCCTATATTTAACTACATATATTTAATCATTGTGAGTAAATGATTGCATCAGCCTGTACTAGTAGATATGAACGGAAAAATACCCTCAGTGATACATATTGGCGACCTTATGGCAAGCCGTTTTACTTTTTATTCGGCATTTGCTGATATCATTAAATATTTGCTGATATCTTCAAATGATTTGATGATATCATCAAATGATTTGCTGATATCATCAAATGATTTGCTGAAACCAAATGATTTGATGATATCACCAAATGATTTGATGATATCACCAAATCATTTGATGATATCAGCAAATCATTTGATGATATCAGCAAATCATTTGATGATATCATTAAATATGGCGGAACGTGAAAATAAGCCTAAATGTTAATGCCTGCTCCCTTCTCATCCTGTTGTTTGATAATTTATACCTTGTGGTAAAGCTATCTACCTACAAATCACATGCAATATCTATTACGGTACTTAAGGAACCAGACAATAACAATAAAACCTATCAAACCTCTGGCATATACCTTACGCTAAACATTACTATTAAATGACAGATAGAATCATGAATATAAGGGCATTCAAATAAATATACAGCAGGGAAGATAAACTTTTCCATCGCGGGTTACTGACTTGTAGACAAAAATTCATTAGATCTGCATTTTAGTATAATCGGGGTGAGGCGAAAGGGGATAATGATTTCGGGAAAGCCGGTCGGCATGGAGCATGGTATATTAAGGCAGAGCCGATTGTCGTGCTTCTTCACTGGTTAGCTTTTAGGGCAGGAGATAAGGCATAGTCGTACATACAACAATAAATTAATCTCTATGACCCTTTACTGACCCGTAACAGGAGACCAAGCTCTTACGATAAAGACAGAACTAACCAAGCCTCAATGAAGTCATATGGCTTCTTTTTATCTTTATATGATGTGGGTACTGTAATCAAATAGTACTAAAGCCGATACAGATTGAAACAGTTGTGTGACATTATTTATCTAAGCATGTCCCCTGTAAATTCAGTATGATCTCAAGCGCTATTTGTTGAACATTCCGATCACTTATCAATTCTGTGTTATATCTATGTTGACCTTGCCGGGGGGGGGGGGGGTCCGGTCGGATGTACACAGGTAAGGTAAGTCCACAACAGTGGTTAATGGTCAGGACCTACAGGTCAACCGCCGCTAATGGGGACAGAAATAGTGGAGCGAGCCTGTGAAACGGGACATGCGCTGTGACGAAGTTTATTGTCATTCTGAACAGGGAGCCTTCCATATTATGGTTCATAATTTGACCTTCCGCCATATTTAATGATATCATCAAATATAAAGTATTTGCTGATATCATCAAATCATTTGCTGATATCAGCAAATCAATTGCTGATATCATTAAATCATTTGATGATATCAGCAAATAAAGCGTTTTTGATGATATCATCAAATGATTTGCTGATATCAACAAATCATTTGATGATATCAGCAAATCATTTGCTGATATCAACAAATAAAGCGTTTTTGATGATATCATCAAATGATTTGCTGATATCAACAAATCATTTGATGATATCAGCAAATCAGTTGCAGATATCATCAAATGATTTGGTGATATCAGCAAATATTTGCTGATATCAACAAATATTTGCTGATATCAGCAAATATTTATTGATATCAGCAAATATTTGATGATATTAGTAAATCATTTCATGATATCAGCAAATATTTGATGATATCACCAAATATTGAATAAAAAGTAAAACGGCTTGCCATACGACCTGAACATAAAATTGTTGGCCGCTTCTCTCTTTATCGAAATTTCCCATTTCAGACCTGTTGGATTTCGTGCTGATAATTTTATATGTAAATGGTATTTGTGATGATAGTGTTGTATGTAAATGGTATTGGTGCTTATAGTTTTATATGTAAATGGTATTTCGGTTATCGACGCAGAAATTATATGCAGGAAATGAGAGCTGTGCTGGTTGTCGGAGCTAAGGCTGCCGTCGTCCATAAAATAAAATCGCACGACAGTCAGCACCAATTCCAAATGTTTATGAAATAAAAATAATAAAAACGCAAGATGGTTTCCTGAAAGAGAGACGCGTTCAACAATTTTTCAATAATATCAGCAAGACATGTTGATATTCTTTACATAAAATCCTAATCATTGACCCTTATTCAAATTAATTTCCAGAGTATGTATCTCAATTACGCTTTGATTGAGACTGTTCATTGGGACACCATGACTCTCTCGAATTTTATGGCCCACTTTGATTTTCAATTCATAATCGCTAGATTTCTTTTGCGAAGATTCAATCGCTCAAGTTATACTATAACCCATAGTAGGAGATTAAACAACGTCTTACTCGCGAGGCAGCATTGGCGAACAGTTTTCCAATGATTATTTTACAGATCAAGAAACTTCCCATGTTTATGGGATCTTGCATGCTACCATGATTGCGTCGCTTAGAATACGTTATTTCTTGAGAACAGAATATGCAACTATGTCTCTTACCAAGGTTGCGTTAGTTCTTGAGAACAGACTATGTGAAAATATCATTGCCAAGATTGCCTTAGTTCTTGAGGACAGACTATGTCAAAATGTATCTCCCTGCCAAGATTGCGTTAGTTCTTGAGAACAGACTATGTCAAAATATCATTGCCAAGATTGCGTTAGTTCTTGAGGACAGACTATGTGAAAATATCATTGCCAAGATTGCCTTAGTTCTTGAGGACAGACTATGTCAAAATGTATCTCCCTGCCAAGATTGCGTTAGTTCTTGAGAACAGACTATGTGAAAATATCATTGCCAAGATTGCCTTAGTTCTTGAGGACAGACTATGTCAAAATGTATCTCCCTGCCAAGATTGCGTTAGTTCTTGAGAACAGATTATGTGAAAATATCATTGCCAAGATTGCCTTAGTTCTTGAGGACAAACTATGTCAAAATATCATTGCCAAGATTGCGTTAGTTATTGAGAACAGACTATGTCAAAATGTCATTGCCAAGATTGCGTTAGTTCTTGAGGACAGACTATGTCAAATGTATCTCCCTGCCAAGATTGCGTTAGTTATTGAGAACAGACTATGTCAAAATATATCTAATTGCCAAGATTGCGTTACTTCTTCAGATCAGCACACGAGTAGTATAATTCCGAAAATCATAAGGTTCATTTTGACTCAGTATTTCGGCTCTTTATTTTGTAATCATGTTCAGAACAGGCTATGTCAAAATATATTTCCTTACTAAGATTGTGTTACTTTTTGAGAACAGACTATGTCAAAATATATTTCCTTGTCAAGATTACATTAGATCTTGGCAACAGACTATGTCAAAATATGTCTTATTTTTAATACTGCACTAACTGCATGTCAATGTCAAGGATTGTCAATGAAGAATCATTTACTTTCCCAGATATATCACAATGCCCTGACCCTGGTACTCCCATCAAAGGATTCAAACAAGGCAGTAACTTCAGCGTGGGTCAGACCGTGTCGTTCTTCTGTCCCTCGGGATATACATTGGTTGGGAGCAAGGAGCGATATTGCAAGGACACGGGTGCTTGGACCGGTTATCTCCCCGTGTGCTTTCGTGAGTAGATTATTGAAAGATGCTTATTTCTCGAATGCATGCAGAATTATTCCTCATGGGTTACTCTTTGTTGAACACCGTCGTGTAACATATTTGAAGCATTCAACATAGAAACCTCATGTTACACCTTACATAATATATGATTCAAGTATTATATACCATTGCATGAAAAAAGAAACGATAAGTGCACTCTTAAGATGAAACTGTTGTATTTAACATTACAAATGTCCGAGGAGTGACAACATTTAAGGTGTGATATTTGCAACACTCTCATATATTGTTGAAAAATTTGTTATACCCAACATTATACTGCTCTATCAGGAGCAATACAAGAATTTACAATGCTGAATTTAACACTGATGAAGTGTTGTATTGCTCTTGATACAGCACTATAATGTTGGATATGAAACTTTTTTCAACACTTTCTGGCAGTATTACAAATATAACACTTTATATAATGTCACTTCTCAGACATTTATAACGTTAAATACAACCCTTTCCATTTAACACTTTCTGAGAGTGTGTATTTCGGTTAGAATAGATTCGATAGATAGAAACCTGTATTTTAAATCTTAATTTTGGGGATTTAAGAGGTTCTACTCCTGTCGATATTCGGTACCTTCCCTGACAAGAATCTAAGAATACACTTTAATAATGTTCAGTTCTGCTTTCGCACTTCCACACTGTTTGAACACTGGAATGATACTGTCGATCTGTTATAGCTGGTAGTATATTTTACTGTAACCTGGACCGTGCTGACCTGTGCGGCTGGAAGCAAGACATTCAAGACAAACTGAACTGGACATGGACCCACTCGAGTACACCCACAGCAGCAACCGGACCTAAGGAAGACCATACTATGGAAAACTCATTAGGTAATTGCGGTAATTGAATTTTTCCTTCGTAGTTAAATACGGCTATCAATATATCAGCTGGGCGGGACAAATCTAACTCTTTGTGTTTGTAAAGTAATTTGAAGATTTACCCTTAAATATATACATAGAACGGTGTAATCTGACAAGGAGTCATAGGGCGATACTGTAACTCTATTCAATCCTCGACCAAATAGTGTTAGATTGTATTGATTCTGTAACGTTGGCCATTTGAGGGCAGATGTGAGAGGTTAATTTGAGCGTTTTTTAAGGTAGCTGAAAAGGATGGGAGAGGAGGGGCTATCTGGTGCAAAATCCACTAGACAGCTTTGGTCTAGACAGGTTCCGAGTAAGCGAGTAAACAAAACATCTAAAGGTGGTGGAAAAGGAAGCCGGCGTACTGACAAGAACTCATATGACACCACAGGCCAATATTACGAGTGCATATCTAAAACACCACAAAAACTAAACATGATCCCTGTGGTGATTTGTATATCAGTCACGCTTTTATTGTAGATGTTCATGTGGATATCTTGCATGGCATGCCCACACGGCCCCTAGCACCGGCTTGAACAATCTGATAACATAACAACAGTGGAGTGAACATATAACAGCGTAACCTGACTAAAAACCATATAGGGACATGCGTATACGTCGATATTCCGACTGTGTCCTACCTCAGTGACCACGAGTAGTTCATAGCTTAGGGTGTTTCTATATGACTCAGTCACCCTTTTACTCTAGCTATTCAAGTTGAAAGATTGAATTACGTGACCACGCTGCCCTAGTACTGGCCTGAAGTTTCAGTATACCGAGAAATAGAATTTTCGAAAACTTATCGGTTTTTGCTCAATTAAACTGTAACAAATGAACTCATCAAAACGAGTTATATATTTTCTGGAAGCTATTTATTCATAATTTGGTTACGGTTCTTCTGGTTAAAGAAACTGAATTATTTGAACAAAAATAGAGCAGTTTGTGAACATTTAGCATTCAAATGTCCTCGCTAATATATTCTAAATTATTCATCAAAGATATTTGAACTTTCAGATTCATACAATATGCATTTCAAATAAAATTAACCTGCCTCGTTTTTTAAAATTTCGTCCTCGAAATGATTTGATGACAATTGGTTCAAATTTCAATAATTCAAAACATATCACGAAATGCGACCTTCTTCTGCTACATCACACATATCTTTAGAATGCAGTCAAACCACGAAAAAAATGAGGCACCCTTATTTAGTTCTATATATACACATGTACAACGCTGTGTCCAAATTTTATGACTTGACGCAAAATATCATAGGAATTATTGGAAGGCCAATCTGAAAAGCTTGATCAGAAATTTAACGGAGCAAAATCTACCGAAGAGCCATTTTCTTCAATTTATGACCGATAGTGTCTTCAACCAAGTTAAGCGACCTATAACCCAGTCATGTCAGTCTAAATCTTACCTAATTTTCAATATTATTTCTTATAAAATTTGGAGAAAGTTAAATACTTGATCAGTTGATCACCATCTGTTAGATAAACATGCGAGATCTCCTGCAGTGCTCACCGACTAATCCAGAAATACTGATTTTCCGATTAAAGAAATAAATTTTCAGGACATTTCTGTCAACAGCCCATCGGGTGAAAATGCTTGAAATTAAAAAACAAGAGAATTCGGAAGATTGAAGCCAGCTAGGGATACTGGAACCTCAAGCGAATTAGATACATCAATCGAAAAGATAGGATGACATAACAGGCCTACGAACTTGTGAGAATAAAAACGTTTTGTAGACGTCAGCAATAAAGCAACAACGACTCAAAGTGGTAACATATATTCGTAATCTTATAGCATTTCTTGCTTGAAGCTGTCAGCAACTACAGGTATAACCGAATAACGACTTTATTTTCAGGATCGTTCCTGTATTTGGAAAGTTCTTCACCGGCCGATCTCAACGACAAGGCACGATTAATATCACCGATGTTACAGCCATACTCTACCAGTATTTGCTTGAGGTAAAATGAACTGAATATGTTGATGGTGAACAAACTTTCATGTCCAGGTTATAAATGATCGTGAAGAAGTGATATTATTCAAAGAAAAAGTGTGTATGTTTTGATAACCTTTGTAATTAATGCGTGACTGAGAAACCTATATACTCTTGACAACGATTTGAAAATCCATTTAGATAAAAGGATACTTGTAGTGATGAGGATTTTGCTACTATACCATCATTTCACTGCCATCAGTTCAAATTTACGAACTCTTCTCTGTTGCAAGAATCCAACTGGTGTTTATTTCTTTTTATTTCCTGCCTATTTGAAATTGGTGTTAGCTGTCAAAAGGTTTTCAATTATCAATTATTCTGGTCAGTTTCCTCAAATTTGAACAAAATGACCTTCTGTAGAATTTATTAACTTGTAGATTCAGGATGTCAGGTCTGTAATCATAATTTTGCCTTGATTTCCATAGATTCTATTACCATATGATGGGGGATGGGATGGGCGACTTAGTGGTTTATATCAAGGAGAGAAACCAAGAAACTCAAGTGTTTACCCTCAGCAGAGAACAAGGTCGTGGCTGGAAATCGGCAGACGTCAGTTTTACACCTTCAATTAACTTTCAGGTAAACTGATCATGATGGTGTAACATACGACACCATTTTGGATTGTTCTAGTACAACTTACTACCGTTTGGGATGTCCAGTCCGACTCCGCCGTTTTCTAATACCTAAGGATTATTCCACTTTTCACTTTTCATAATACCGTAAACACAACTCCATCTCAAAGTTCATAATCTCGTATCGCTTTCCCGAAAGGTATATGCAGCTAAATCCAGAACCACTTAAATTAAACAAGAGGTGGGATAGCCGTGTTAATCTGATGCGCTCTGCTTTATGGATCTGAGGAACTAGACTTTGAATTGACCTGACAGCATCATTTGTATGCCCCCTAACGTTCCACAGATCAGTTGATCCAGATCCATTGAAATTTCAAGCAGTTTCTCATCGCGAGGATGTATCTCTATCACATGGCTGCGACTAATCATGGTCGATACTTCATGTAGGAACTATTGTCTGGGTCTTTGTGTCGTTGAAAGGGCACTTGCCCAGACACATTGTTCTCCCCAGACTTGGCTATTGTATCCCCAGACTTGGCTATTGTATGCATTGTCTCGTGATTCTTACATAAAGTATGAACCCTAATCATTCAAACTTACTGGGAGACTGGGTACTTATAGGTGGAGGTACTAAATAGGTAACTGTCAAATCTTGGTTAATTATCTATCTTTTTCTATGCACAGGTGATATTCGAAGCAGTAAGGGGGATTAATTTCCGCAGTGATATTGCCATCGACGACATAATGTTGGCACCTTGTACTGTCTTCAATGAGTACAGAGAGCTGTTACCGACAGATTCCAAAAGTAACCCAACTCCGACACTGCCCGGTATTTATCCATTAGGCCCTCTTAAGGACTTTCAGCTGTAGTTGTAGTGCTTAGCAGTCTTGGCCGCGTGCTCACGTCGACGTCAACAGAACAATACATAATTCACAGCGCTTTAATCCCGCGAGACCAGCATATTTAGGACTACAATATACTCGTAATTCATTTCTTCCAAGATGGTACCAGTATTTGTGCACGATTTATTGGTGTGTTATTTGTTGAAGTGAAATAGAGGAAAAGTATTTTGATCAGTATCATTGTTTTCAGTTACAATGTTGAGATATTTATGATGTTTATTGTCTATCTAGTCGATAATTGTCTGTTTTATGTTAATTTCTTTATGAATTTTATATATAATTTTATTAACATGTCCGGTTACTAAGTATTTATGAAAATAAAACTATCTGGACGTTACTGCATAAGGCATCATTTTTTCATTAAATAATGTATTTTGACATCGATTGTTTTATGTATCATTTCGTCATTAGTGTCATCAACAAATGTAAATTATTTATTTGCATAATAAACTCATGCACTGACTCATCAAGAAACGCTGTTAGTACCTGTCTCCAACTGCATGGACTGTGCATGTGTTATATCTATATTACTGGAACCTCGAACAGTATGAGTGAATGGTTTAGTAACTGGAGCGGTATCGCCTGCGTCAAGTTAATAGTGACGCTGTTAAAATTTCTGCACGAGCTTCACCGGCCACACGTATGAAACATGTATTGACTTATATGTAGACTGGCTCAGTTGATGATGTTCAATACTGCGTGTGATGTTCACGATGTGGATCTAGAAAAAGGACGACACCAAACACACTGAGCTTAAGTATTAAATGGGTTGATAAAAAGGAATATAAGGAAACCAGATCTGTAGCCGTAGTCCTTTTGAACTACCTATTTAATTACTCAAATCCCATTATATTATTATGAGTTAAGGTGGTTTTTGTTTTTCAATTGATGACATCGATCTGCGAGTTGCAAAGACATGGAAAACGAGTCGAATGAAATGGGACTTCAGGTTTGAAAGAGCTGTTTAAGAAAACCGTATACGGCAATTTCTTCCTTTCTTAGAACCGATGGTGTATGGAAAGCTGCAGGTGGAAATTGTGTGCACATCGCCGTGTGTCTGATATACTGCTATCTATGCAAATCCGGATTTGAGCAAATATCTGCCCGTGTAGTTATGCATTGGGAGTCGGACTATTCATTGTCAAGTAAAACTCGTCTTGAGGTTCGAAATACTAGTGTGCTCAACGATGTCATGTCAGGGGACAAAATTATCTTCCGAAATTGATTACGCCTCAGTTCCATGCGCTTACATAGAGGGGTACAGCACATGTTGAAGAACTGTTCAATAGTTCATGAACAACATACTTTCATGCCAATATTCATGTTTAAATACTTCCAGTTGAAAAACTGTATTTTTTTAAGCGAGGCAATTGTGAACCCACACTCAACTACCTAACAACTAAAATAAGTTATTCCTTAATCCGCAAACAAAACACAACTTCTCTGGAAATTATCTACCGTGAGATATTAGGTAAATTTTATATTTTAAAAAGGGGTTTGAAACGTTTTGGTTCAAAAAAGAAACATTCTGTTCAAACGAGGAGAATGTAAATCCTTAACATTTTACACATTCAAGTTGTGTAAACGTACAGCCACTAGGTGTGAATCCAAGAGGCGTTAATGCGAAATTTAGGTTCTTCTCAGCTGTGAAGGACGGAATGAAATAATCTGTATCAAAATCCCGTTCACGATATTCATAAGTGGTTTGCTGTGCATATCTCTGAATTTCTAAATGTCACCCAAACAACGTTACTTTTGAATTTAGAGCAGTTGCTCTTGTACCAGAACCGATTGCCATATATACGAAATATTTTGGTTTTGCACTTGTTGGAAGAATATATCAGCTTGGAATGGTTATTCAGAAAGCACAGTTCAATAGACAAAACACGACAAGCAGCTGTCTGTCTCTCTGTCTGTCTGGCTCTCTCTCTCAGCCACAATACATACAGAATCTAAACGATTATGAACGCTTACAGCTGATTTAAAATCTTCAAGGTGTTACTGGAGCTTTACGTTGCTTGTAGTATGCATGCCTATATATTGAAAGCGTTCCTTCTAAATACGCGAAATCTTCTCTGGTGAAAGACAAATACATCTGATAAAGCTGTAGTCCATAGTTTCTAGTTTCTACACCAAGTGTACATTGATAATTCGAACTCTGAACATGGGAACACTGAAAAGGTATTGAAGTTCCCATTGGCAGCGCGAACCGTTTCAGAAACGTCCACCTTCAGGACTTCTCATTGGTTAGTTTGACTTTTCGAATGCCATTCAATGGAAAGCATTGGCTTGTGGATCACTGAAAGAACATCCACTCAATTTATGAGTTTACATTGACGTCCATATGAAAGTCTAACCAATATATGACTGGTGGCTATTGCGCTTGTAGTCCACATCCGCATTGTCCTCTCAATATAGACAGATTGTTCAATGTAACTTTTATTTTCTGCAGGAGGATCCATTCTTCCGGCCACGTTATCGTGTGACTTTGATAGTGATCAGTGTGGGTTTAAACAGAACACGCGAGATAACTTTGACTGGTGGCACCAGAGTGGTCCGACCATCACAGTTAACACGGGACCTGATTGTGACCGGCGGAAATGTGATCAAGGTTCGTACAAAATATCTGAATGTTAGTTTCGTATATATGACTCTGTGAAAGATTACGAAGCAGAAGTAGAAACGACCCTAGGCTGCATGACCTTGAAATATTAAGATCTGGCTACTTTGTAGCTCTATACCTGAAAATCAACAGGGTCACATCAGGACCGTTCATGGTTACTTTTAAGGAAATATCTTTATAAAATGCTCTTGAAAATAAATCTTGCAGCCAATTGTGGTAACCAGGATATGTTCCTGAATGCATACATTACACCTGCATGGTTCTGTTAATCTTCTGTCATCAAAATTTGTCCAGTATTCGCATCGAAGGGCGTACCTTCTCTTATTTTTCACGATGAAATAAGAACGACGAACACTGTCCGATTCAAACATCTTAATGTTGAACAGTAGTATCCAGTGTCATTTCCAAACTCATGTTCACGAACGTATTATTTCTTCTGGACAGGTAAATACATTTACGTTGAGGCGTCGGCTCCACGAAAGGAGGGAGATGTTGCCAAAATAAATTCACCACTTCTTGAGGTAGGTATATTTGTATATGTGTAGGTGAATAGCTTCATTTATCCCGGTATGACACTGTATTAAGAAATCATCGGTAGTCCACTGTCGTCCATAAATACTTTCGGCTTCCATAATCTAAACATTTCTTTCTCAACTTAAGGTAAGATGGCCATAGAACATTTGTAAGTTGACCATTATATATAGGCCTACGTGAGGTGGCCAATAGTGTGAGACGAAAAATGTCTTTCAATGATTGACTCGGAAATAATTTATGCATGCACAGTGGTTGCCTGGATGTCAGATATGATACCTGTGTTTCAGCTCATATTGACGTAAACTCATATTATACCTCCAAATATATTTGGATACTGACCAGAGCACAGGCCCGCAAAACAAGAGTTTTGGGGCGGTGTGGGCGGTGGTATTAGGGTGAAGTGTCGAAATATGGGGTCTCTATATATAACCCCATGCTTTATATAAATACACATCTCTATATATAACCCCATGCTTTATATAAATACACATGTGTATTTATATAAAGCATGGGGTTATATATAGAGACCCCATATTTCGACACTTCACCCTAATACCACCGCCCACACCTCCCCAAAACTCTTGTTTTGCGGGCCTGTGGACCAGAGTGATACTGATTGGGCGATCGGAAGATCATGATATATTGCCGAAATTATTGGACTATTGACCGTTCCTACTATATAAGAAACTAGCTTGTGTTCATATATATTTTACAATACGCCAAAAATGTTTAGAATGAGTTTTATGTTATCTTAAATGAAATATTTGGAGAATCGGTAAGGGGTCTACAGAGCACATAACGTTGGTCTTCGATAGCAGTTTTTACTTCTACCGATTTGTGGATTTTAGGGAGACCATAAAACTTGCTAGTGTTGGACTCTACTATAGTCAGAAATTTTATTTCATTTTTAGTTAGAATTTTCTCGTGTCTCCGACTGAGTTTATGGGGTAAGTTTGGTAGTCTGGATCCGATTCGAATTCTTTGTGTCTTTATCGTTCAACAGTTCCGGAATCTTGTCCGTGTAATACACCTATCCATTACCACTACGGCTTTACCTTTATCAGCCTCTTTATTTATGATGTTTGAACTGAACAAAAGCTCTTTAATAGCATACGTACTTGAATATGTACTTGAACGAGCATGAGAGGGATATACTATTTAGACTCTCTAAATATAATTCCAGGTGATCGTCATCGCTTATACGAGACGGAAAACCGAACGATTTTTAACTAAAGAATCATCGGGAAAATCTGCTGATGAAGTGCTTCTTCCATGGTCCAACATCAGAAATCTAACTGGTTTGCTGAAATCCCAGATATCTTCAGACAGATCATCTGAATAATTTCAATACACGCACACAGAAAACAAAATTACTTTGAAACCACTTCTTTTGATTCCGGTTCCTCTTGCGTTGACCGCAGTTTCGTCCCAATGATTAGAAATGTTATCCAGTGTTCTATTTCTATATTGTACAATAAATAATGTCCCTTGTGGATGATCAGTTTGGTTGATAAATGGAAGTGAAGTGTTTGTGGACTTGAGAGCTCTGAGTCGTTGTTGTCTCCTAGCTCTGTAATCGGTGGTCTGGGCAGGAACGGAGGTTCTAGGTTTCCTGATGAATTTGGCCCCTGTTCCCAGCTATTTGTTGTTTTCACCTATCCTGGCATTGCTGGTCACGCGGGGATTCCGTGCTGGGGGATTGCCGTGGGTTACGTGGGGATTTTGTACTGTTGGGACCTGCCGTTTCCGTGCTGAAGGTGAGGCTATTATTTCAGGCTCAGCTTCTTCAGATTTGGTGGATTCATCAAGGAGATTGGCTAGCCACGGGTCTCTCTTTTGGACAACGATTCTCTCGCCCTTTGTACTGACTTTACAATGTCAAAAGCCCACCAATTCAGTGAGCATTGTTCTGTTGGACTTTTTGACTGGAGATGTAGTCTTTCATCTCTTTGTCCAATTTAGTGAATTATTCCACCGGGTGAATATGTACATCCTCAAGGAGAAGGATCTTAGTTCTCACTATGAACTCATGTAATTCAAGATCGTAATGGTGTTCATATGAACATCCACACAATCCAACATTCTCTAGATAACGACTTTACAAAGACCTGAACAGGTCGGGAAAATGAGGGCTCTCCAAGTTTGGAGGTAGAGAAGTCAGTTTTCTTGAATAACTTTTGAATATCAAATACATTTTGCTATTGATAGCATTTATAGTTAACTTATTTGAACATGTTGAACTGGCAATTTGGAAAAACAACAAACCACTTTCCATCTCCTGAAGCAGATGGACAACAATTTCTTCAAAGCACATAAGACAATCTGAAAATATATGAATATAAGCGCCTTTGACAAAAAAGTGCTAATTTGTTCAAGAAAAGCAACATTTTTACCTCCAAAATGGGAGAGCTCTCATTTCCCTCAACCTGCTTAAGTTTTTCGGACTGTATCTCAGTCACACTTTGATTGTGTTTGTCTGTATGAACAAAGGACACCATCGGCGGACTCACGACTACTAACTGGCTGGTTTTGCCTACGTTGCATGCCGTAGACATAGACTGTGTAATGTACCAGCAAAACACGAATCTTAATCACTGTTTACAGGATAGCTTGGCAATAGCCAGAATACACAACGTTTGATTTATGTGAGGCTGTCTAATGTCTTGTATGATATCTCTTTCTCAGGGTGGCGGCACTAGGTGTCTGTCGTTTTACTACAGTATGTACGGGGACCAGATGGGCACGTTGACGGTCCGGGCACTAATCGGTGACCAGAACACCGAGCTATGGAGTCATTCGGGAGATCAGGGGAGGGTGTGGCATATGGCCGAACACGAGTTTCTGACAACGACGTCGTATCAGGTATTTACTATCTTACAGGGGAGAAGGGCAGCATTATCAAACAACAAATGTAACAATTGACATATATAACATATCTTCAGGTTCCTGTTTGTCATACCAGCAATCTTCATAAAATATAGTATCTTATCATGGATCTCCCATTTTATATGTCGCTGTAAGATCTTATTCCTGCATTAACGCAACCGTCCACCAATCACAGCATCCCTTCCGCTTCGATGGAAACCTAGGCTCGAAGTAAGGGTCATTCTTTACTTTTAACTGTTTTATTTCATATCCCATTACGCAATCGAGGTTTGGAGCAGGCGTCGAGGCCAATGGATATATATCCACCGTGGGACATCCTATATAGGCTTATACTTCTGTTCAGTTGAAAAGGGCTTTCTCTCACTCACGTCGACTCTACGACGACAGAGAGGATTACAATTTCGACATCGTTAACTACCCTTTTCTAGACAGTATTCCAGAGAGGCCTGCAAATGGCTTATGCATATCTCGCTTAGTAGCGTTTGCTAGATCATGTGTTAAATGTAACGATTTTCATCAACTTCTCAAAAAACATGTTTGAAGAAACTAACTGGACGAGACTATACCACCAAGCACCTTCCCTTAAAGTTTATTTGGTGATAAGTATCACACAGTGATAGCAAAGTACGATCGTACTGCTCAAGATCGTTTGAGCTCTAGTTCCAATTAACTAGAGGTCGTTTGAACACCGTATGTTGACATCTCCATCGTGTTTAAATAAACAGTCACAATCAAAGCGGGACTGAGATACACTGCACAAAAAACGACTTGGAATTTGATTTGGAAAAAATACAGATCAGAGATAGGGAAAACAATGTTGGTGAGAACCTGTATATAAGATATGTGGGTCATTACGCTTATTGCATCAACAGTGACTTTCAACCGAGCATCCTTGTCTGTATGACCCTTTATGGTTTTGTTTAGTCTGCATGATCCTAAGACAGCAGAGGCATAACCCTTCCGGCATATGTTTTAAAAACAGTGTTCATATCCGTACTACATGTTTTCTTTGATCATTGTTTTGAAACCCACACATGGAGTGGTTTCTGCCTGGGCTGCTTTGGTCTATACAAAACCATTGATGGGTAAACATAAACACTGCTACAATATGTAAAATAGACCAGGACCTTCATCTGTAAGTCTAAGCTGATGCAATAAGCATAATATCGACACGGACATATTTAATAGATCAGGGTTGGATAACGATTGTCGGAACTGACGCTTGTATTCAATGACGTTTATAAGATAGTTTGATGTTCCCTCATTTTGAATCCAAAAGGTTCTCAAAGATTATGTTCATAATATCGTGAAATGAATGATGTCGTTTACTGAATCAGAGTTGTAAGTATACCGTACTATACGTGTATATAAATCAGTTCATAATAATGTCTCTGTAATCATTCCATCACCAGATTTCATTCGAAGCCATTCGAGGACCAGGATACAGGAGTGACATTGCCATTGATGACGTCGATGTATCAGATGGGCCGTGTTTAGGTAAATCATGTTATTCCATGCTTGGTAACTCAGCTACCTGGTCCCTGTTTTTCCATCGCGCAAATTATTCCCACAATCTTAGACCACATGGCCATCATGATATGGTCCGATTTAGGGTCACGACAATAAAACGGCAAAGTCTTAGAAAGTTTGGTTGATATGGAACCAGAATTGGTACTCTCTGTTAGACATCCGTCTCTGTTATACAGGTGCGACGGTAACTGATCTAGGTAAATAAGGCTCTATTGAACCAAAAATGTTGAAAAAGGTTCCACGCAATTCCATTTCGGTTTGGCCCTATACCTGTGTATGGATCCATTTGGGTTTTATGTTTAGTTCCGCCTGTGTAGCAGCAAATACAACCAAAATCGTAGCCATTCCGTCACAGGGATATCTCACAGGGCGAAATGACAAACCTTGGTTTGTATGGAAATGAAAAAACTTGCCCCAAAGAGTGTTGAATATTGCTCTCAAAACACTTGTTGAGGGTATCTGTTTAGGCTGATGATATTGCGGGCATTCGCGTTATAGTTCACTTGTTGAACCATCAGGTGCTAAACCAAGTGGAATCTCCCTGGTACAAAGGCAGGAGTGTCCATACTAATATAGATAAACGCTTGTCTTTATTTTATTGTGGCAAATATGTTTGGCCCATAATTGCATTTCACGCTGGCCGTGCAAACGAAAAGGTTCAAAGAACTTAAGCACGATCACTTCACAGGAGTGGCAATACAATTAAGATTTTCCGCATAGCAACAATTATAGTGTCTACATTCTTTCACTGGGCTTGATTCTTAGTATTACCGAGGAATATCATGAGTTCTGTTGAAGCCAAATTTACCCGTCTAGTCCATGTTTGTACAACAAATTGCTAGAGATATACCAAGCTATGTGAAAATCCCAATATATATTTGCATTCAACCTATGACGGCGAAACGTTACCGAGCAGAAGAAAAGCAGTTCTGCTTTACGCTCCCTCTCGCCTCTTCCCGGCTCAACTTACACGGATGGTATATGGTTTCTTGCACATTATATAGACGCTATATTCCTAACTATAAACATTTAATTCAGGTATCCGGGTATTCATCTGCTGTTTTTGGAACGTTTCAAATTTATTCCCATAGAACAAATCCTGTCCATCACAGTCCAAACAATAATAAGGGTATTTGTACAATGACTCGATTAGAGAAAATCCATGTTAGAAAAGCAGTTCTGGTTTACTCTCTCTCTCTCTCTCTGGCTCAAGTATATCTCTTCCTGGCTCAACTTGCACGGATAATAGTATATGGTTTCTTGCACATTATACGGTCGTCATTCCTAAGATCTATATGAAGCATGCCACCTTCTAATCATTCTCTCGTTATGGAATTTTATTTCATTCATCTGTGTATAAATTATTCAAAATTGTTCAAAATTATTTCCATAAAACGAATTCTGTCGATCACAAATGTATGGTTACAACCCACAACCAGGCAATATTTGTACAATGTCTCGAATGAGAAAATCCATGTAAGAAGAGTAGTTCTGTTGTACGCTGTCTCTTTTCTCTTCCCGGCGCAACTTCCATGACTAATAGTATATGGTTTCTTGCACATAATATTGACGAGAGAGAGAGAATTCAATTTGTATCAAACATGCGATCTGCTACACATTTCTCAACATGGACATTTATTTCAGGTATCCATGCGAACAGTATCACTTTATTGTGTTCATCTGTGAATAGAAAATTTCGAAATTATTTTCCATCAAACAAATTCTGCTCATCGCAGTCCAAACAAGTTTTATTTTACAATTGCAACACATATAAGGGAAGTGGGAAGAGGTGCCGACATACTGACAGAACCACATGACTTCACAGTATAGTCTTCTGGTTAACCTATTCTAAAGCACATACCAAGAATCTAACGATTCGTGATATGTGTTGTATCTCAGGTACGCTTTTATTGTACCTGTCCATGTGGCAACTTGGATGACATGACCACACGGCCCCTAGCATCGGCATAAGCGGTATCAGATACAAATCTAGAGAGCTATGATGGAAATGCTCTGACAACTCGTATACAACCCACAACTAAACAATATTTGCATAATGTATCGCTTAGATAAGATCTTTATAATCTGGAAACCTCCAAAGAAAAATTACAGTTTTCTAACACAAAGTAATGTGTTGTGATGACCGCTTCTTTATTGTAGGAAACCATCTTATGTTTTTTGTATAATTTTTATTTCATACAAATGAAATTGGTGCTGTCATACGAAATAGGTCTCTTGATTATTGTCCCTGAATTTTTTTTATGGACTATGGCTGATTATTGAATACCGGATACAACGTTTGCTATTGTTTTGGGTATTGGAAAAGATGGTGGCATATTTGCCCAATAAATATAAACATAAATATTTTTTTTTAGAAAAGAACAAAGGGTCCAATAAGAAATATATACGCTGCCGGACTTGATGAAATGATATTGAACCACACGAAGAAATACAGCGAAGGATTCTTTCTTTCGTTGTGGCAATAGCAAGCATTACATCCGAAATTCAGTATTCAGCCATCGCCCACAAAGAATTTCCGCGTCAATTGATGACCTATTTCGTAGGACTGTTAGCATCAATTTTAAATGTGTATGAAATAAAAACACAAGATGGTTTCCAGCAATTACAAATTTAATTACACTCAAACCCAAATTCAAATGACTAATTATGCCCCTCTACTTCTTGAAAGGTTCATCCGGTATCAGCTGTGACTTTGAGAAAGATTTCTGTTCGTGGACTGAAGATGGTCGTGACGATTTCAACTGGACGCGACACAGAGGTCCTACTGGAACCCCCGGAACTGGTCCATCCTCGGACCACACATCTGAAAATGGTAAAAACCCTGGAGATATAGTGCGATGATACGACAAGCCCAAACTTTGTACGGTGCCTATCAGTTCACCCTGGAAAAGACATACATTCACGTATTTATTCAGGAATACCATGTTGTCTAGAGCAACAAATTATACCCCATCGTTCTTCTGAAAGACTAAGTTATATTACCTTTAGACATTCTTACCATCACATATTTGTTTCAAACTCAGGAATGAAGTGAAATAATATAGCATTTGTGGATTTCAATAATTATATTGTATTATATTTCAGTATATCATGCCAATAGATGTTTTTGACAAATTGTCGAAATTTATTTCCTTTTCAGGGTATTATATCTATATAGAAACGTCCACCCCAAGGATCAAAGGGGAAACTGCTAATCTTAGGTCTCCGATCATAGAGCCCAGTACACAGGGGTATTGTTTCTCTTTCTGGTACCATATGTATGGAATGCATGTAGCCTCACTTCGGATCATGATCGTCTCGGAGAACGGTTACGAGGCGGAGGCTTGGCAGTTAGACGGTAACCAGGGCGATACGTGGACACGGCAGGAAATTAATATCAATTACTCACAGTCACGTTTCCGGGTAAGTATTTATGCAGAGCCTAAGAGTATAAAATACAAAGATTCCCATTCTGCAAATGTGATACGTTTTAAACCATTTGAATGAGTAAACTTCAACAACTTCTGCTGTTATCTATTACAGTTGTTTAAGCTTCTTGGTGTATGAATCCAGTACAACGTTCAACCAATCATTGCTTTTCTGTATAGGTCCATTGATACATGCAGTACGATTCATCAAGCTGGATATAATTGACAATTTATTAAGACTGTTAGCCAGTGATAACTTATAGAAGTCAGATAAAGAATTTCTTTGACTTGTCCATCTATTTTTTTGTAGGTGGTTTTACAGGGTGAAGTGGGAGAATCGTATCGAGGTGATATTGCAATTGATGACATCCGACTGGGACATGGCGCATGCTGAAAGCCGCCTCGCGATCAGAAAAACGTGATTTCAGATCACACGAGAGCGAGACGTTATTGGTGGAATGTGTTTTATTCTGTGCAAAGACCATAATTAGTGAACGAAAATTATTTATTGACGAGGATTCGCAAGAGACTAATTTCGTATTGGATGTACGGTTCTGGGTTTATCCATGACAACGGCGCCAAGCTTGCTCAAATTTCTGTTACTGAAACATACAGGCGGGATGAACAATGTGAATATATATATATATGTATCCCTGTCTGTTGTTTGCTCAATTTGAGTACATGATCAGTATTTCAAATATAGCAGGTATATACCCGTGGAGACATTTCATTGGACAGCTACTTGGTCAGTCATTAGGCTGTAGGACTCTGTTAAATCAAGATATTAACAGACAGTGTCAGCGTGCTGTTCCAGCATTGTCCCCTGCAAATATTCGTCATTTGACCCGCGACATTTTAAATCGAAACGAGCGTTCTCATTGGACCACTATCTATAGGAGTTATCCCAGTCTTCATACACACAACCACGTGACTGTCTCCGTAAGAGGCTAGGTCAGTAATATTTCCGGAAATAGTGTTATACACCCCAAAGACAGAGATACTCTGGGTTAAATTACATGAATGTAATTCCCCAGTCCAACACCGACTAGCAGTCCTAGAATTACAGATGATCTCAGGATTCTCTCTGTGATTTTAGTCATTCTTCAATCGTCTGTAGATTTCCAAGGATGAGAGAAGCCTCTGATTGGCCCCGCTTCAAAAACATGACTTATCCAATTTGATTTGGCACACGTGTAGTTTTCAATGTCATGACAGAGAACATGCTCCCAATGTCTAGCAGACGTATTCTCAAATGACGAAATAATATATTTTGGTATTGTTCGTTCATTCAATAATAACAATGACATTCGGAACTATCATTGAATGATTCTGTTTGAAGCAACCACAACCCATCAATGAAAAAATATGGAGCTCGAGGAGGACGTTATCGATGAATATCAGTAAGAGTAGCCCTCTTTCGGCGTTTGTAGGTGCGTTTGTCAGGCTGTGGGGGATGGGGAGTTGTGTGGATGGTGGGTATTGGTAAAAGTAGTATGTCTGTCTGTTTAGACCCTTATGGGAAATGTTAGATTAATTTTTCAGGTCCTAAACAGACAGACATACTACTGTCAGAAATGTCACTCTCTCATGGAGCTAAATTTTCAGCTTCGAAATGACCGCTTGAATTCTATCGCTAGCTGGAGAGGTGATCGCGAGTGAGGTAATGGAAAACCTTTACCATCCACGCCATTTCAACTACTAGTTTACGTTCTGACGCGTTCAACTACTAGTATACGTCATGGCGCGTTTTGGATGTGTTAGATCTATTCTTGGACTGTGCATTAGCCCCAGTCATATGTGACATTGGCGATTTGAAACTAAACAAACTTGTATTTCCTTGGTTGCGATAGGGCAAATTACGCGTTCACGAGTATTTGGTCTATTTCATCGAAGTTAATCAGGTCTTATTTTCGATTAAACGGGTCCAGGAAAAATAGCAGAAGAAAAACATCACACACGTCATTTTCTTAGGAACGTTCGTGCCCGCCATTTTCAAATCACCTATATAACTATTCTCGATTTTATTTTTGTAGATAAACACACGGGAGTTAAGAATAAAACATCAGTTAAGTGCTTGCCCTTCAATTAGGATACTCTGGTAAAATCTGTGAGCCAGATAAGCTTAAACTAGTTCTTGTTTCAAACGCATGGCTATGAAACATAAAACGCTCGATAAATATTTATGTATATCGTATCGCGAAATTTAATTTCTTAGTTCGCTACGAATGGTTTAATTTTTCCCATCTCTTGCATATCTCTCCAATTTAAATAACTTGACTGTATCACCGGCATCTTGTTGTTCTTTCTCTGACCTTCCGGGCTGTTGATGGCATTCGTGCTAAGCATATTTCTACTCTTAGCCAGTTTCAAATACTAAAAAAAACCCAACAATTTCTTGGTAGTTATACAAATTCGTATGACAGGATGTAAACTGTCTGGCATATTTTGACACATTTTAGCCAAAATCATATGTTATCAAGCGATAGTATATGTTGACATATACGTGTGTGGTGCGTTCTTTCACTTGATGTGGTGTCTGTGGTGCAGGTATTCAAATTCCAATTCTTGCGTGTCGTCACGTCACGGTAATTTACAATTTGAAAACAGTTTCCACATTTATTTACACAGGCACAGAACGGCAGAACGGTAAACTAGGGGATTATATTCATTCATGTTAACCTTGTCTCAATACTTTAACAGAAATGATTAATTAATGTAAGTCCCGGGTTTATCTGTACAGTATCAGTATTGTAATTGTAATGTATATGGTTCCAGTTTTGTTCACATATAATGTTGTTGTAAGAGAATATACCTGTTTTCATATGTTTGTATTGTTCCGACATAAACCCGCCATTTCACTGAAGTACTTATACGTCGAGTAAACAACTGCATTATAATAAATAATGTGATTACCAGTACCTTTCTGTCTTAAGATTCCAAGGTCCGTAACAGGGTTCTAACATTCGAAAATCGAAATTTTGTTTTTATTTTTTTCGCCTAATATTAAAATTCATTAACCTTATGTTTTCTGTACACTAAATAATAGACCCCGCTATGCGGATGAGACTAAGATTATTTGAGATGCATTCTAAAAGCTGTATAAGACCTAAACCCTGGTGACGTGTTATCCCTCATTCAGTCACCCGATGATTTTGTGCATCCAGACAACCACCTTGACAGGTGACCAAGGAGCTTAACACTAATTTGATTGTTAACGCCCAGTACATGTGTCGAAAGGCATGAAGTCCTACATGTAACGCGACACACTAACTTGATGTGCCAGTCAACGGACCGAGCGTTATCAATTAAATATCAGTTACATAAGCGAGGTGGCAGAGTAATTGAATTGTATGATGCTCCCCACCTGCCATTTAATTGTAATTAATGTGCATTGCTTTATAGGAGAAAATGGGATAAAATGTCATAAGAATTCAGGCCGATTACACACTTGAATCCCATTATGCAGTGTTAATCCCTGATAGATAAATGACAGATGAGAATCGAATACAGTTCGATGACGATGCCACCTGGCATCGCACATGAAACACAAAAGTAGTTTAATTGCCTAAGCAGGGTCACGGGAAAGGGAAGTCCTGTATATAACCGACGCACCAAATTGAATCTCTAGTTGCACTCTAATTTGATGTCACTGGTACAGTTACTAGGGGCCGTATGATCCCAAGTACTTCAATATCATCATGGTGTTCATATGAACAGTCACAATCAAAGCGTGACTGAGATACATCATTCTCTAGAAGACGACTTGATATTTTTGATATTTTTGGAACATCATGTCTTGCCGGCATCACTGAAAACCGCTTCTCGCTTGCCGGAAACTAGCCTATGTTTATACTAGGACTGTTTTTTTTTAAATTTGTTCTAATGCTGTTATATGGAATAGGTCTTTGGATTATGGACGCGTAGATTCTTCAATAAACGATGGCTAAATAACGAATGACGGCTTCACGCCTTGCAGCACCTGCATCGACATTGCGCGCAGACAATTAAATTAAACCCATGTTAAACAAGCGTCTGAGAATGTAGCCGAGATAGAGATAGATGAACACCATTGGATAAGGTGACGGATAAGGAGTGAGTGAGTGAGTAGTTGGGTTTAACGTCGTTTTCAACCTTGTTTCAGTCATATCAGCACACGGTCATCCATCCAAGTATTGACCGAACTTAACGTTGCTTAACTTCGGTGATCTGACGAGAACCGGTGTGTCCAACGCTATAAGCCGTATCTGACAGGTGACGGCTAAAAAGTCATAAGGGTTTCAGGCTGTGGCTTGTGGATAACAACTTCTTTTTGCTGGTTAGAGAGGTTAATAACGCCATAGTCATGGTAATTGGAGAGAATGAGTGACTAATACGCGTATGCCAGGCTAACTAACGGTTTACAGCTTCTCACGATCATCTTTGCTATAAGTTCCTGCAGCGAAATATGGATAGAGTACCTTATTTGTATTATTCACAGGCGGTCTTGCTCTATAACATTAAAATACTAATTCATTATAATACTGGAGGAGACATGGGTGGCTGTCACCCATCTTACACAACAAATGATTGATAGCTGTCAATTGTATAAGAGCAGTGATTTGCTCTATTGAACACAAAATCAATATAAATATCAGAATCGTTTTCTCATCCCGAAAGTTAGAAGGCTGTGTTTGTTACTCCATATATGACGTATGAAATATATTATGCAGGTTTATGGGAATGGTTGTATTGTTTTGCCTAGTTTGGCTGATGGTTTCAGCTATTTGATATAGTATTGTCGATGTGGTGATATGTTTAAGGCTGTAAATGAAGTGTTCATATTCGATATAATACATGTATATTCTCCAGATTGATTGTTCACCACAGCAAACATGAGGTCTGTTTTATGGGCATAGAAATTATGCTCTCAGATGTCTATATTTATCAGTTTTGATATTAAACTTGATTGTTACTTGCATATTGTGTATCTATGACTTAAACCGTGACCGATCAGCAGAATTATGATTGTTCTTTCTGTATATCAGTAAGGAATGTTCCTCGGCGAGCATTATTCATTGTTCTTTCTGTATATCAGTAAGGAATGTTCCTCGGCGAGCATTATGATTGTTCTTTCTGTATATCAGTAAGGAATGTTCCTCGGCGAGCATTATGATTGTTCTTTCTGTATATCAGTAAGGAATGTTCCTCGGCGAGCATTATTCATTGTTCTTTCTGTATATCAGTAAGGAATGTTCCTCGGCGAGCATTATGATTGTTCTTTCTGTATATCAGTAAGGAATGTTCCTCGGCGAGCATTATGATTGTTCTTTCTGTATATCAGTAAGGAATGTTCCTCGGCGAGCATTATGATTGTTCTTTCTGTATATCAGTAAGGAATGTTCCTCGGCGAGCATTTCTGCACCTTCTGGAAACGATTATCAGGAATATTAAAATATGTTTGGAATACGAACAAAGGACTTTTGTCAATTTGATTATCATTGACTTTACTCAAATTCAATTACATTAATCCAATTATTATAGTGTAGCTATCATGCCAGGAAAAATGCGACGTGTCCATTAGACGACCTTTCACCGGTTCTCGAGTTGAACCTACTAAGGACATCGGTGGTACATCCAGACGTTCCGGATCCATAAGTTTCTGCCCTCTCACAATAAAATAAAAGCATGGAAAGTCTCAATCTCACTTCTGACACCAAATGTAATGATAGATACACTAATTGTGTATTAGCATAAACCGTTTGCACATAGCAGGGACGGACGTTGGATAAGTCAAACGACGGAATATTACGTTTGTTTATTTTATACATATTTGGATCCGAGTGTTGATAGCTTTTTGTATACAAGATTTTGTGATGATATACTCGGACAGCTCTTTGAGAAAGATTTTGTTCGGTTAACCTTACAGTCCAGTGTTTAAATCATGCTCTGTACCATTGTCAGATTTAACATAAGGAACAGTGAGATATTATAGGTGATGGTGAAGTTGCACCTTCTGTATCCAACCCGTTAACTTTACCTGGCCTGAGATTTTTGGGACCTCTTCAGGCCGGGGGTGGGGGACATTGAGTAAACCATTTGCCGAGTTCACCCTTCTTGAGACATCGGTGGTACATCCAGATGTTACGGATCTGTGAATTTCTGCCCTTCCCTCTCCTCCAATGAAAAAAACAACGAAATATCCCACTTCTGGCACCAAATGTAACTTACATATATATATATACGTATAACTTACCACACTACATGGTCTTTGGTCATGCGCTACCAGAAAATGTAAAAAAAATCCAAGATGGTCGCTTTGATGACGTCACATGACGATATTTCCAAAAAAGAATGTTTTGGTCGCTTATTCGGTCAGATTTTTCAAAAAAAATTGGTTATATGTTTTCTTTGCAGACAACTGCATGATAAATTAGTAAATAATAATCTGAAGTGAAATAAAACAGTTTTTCCCACTTTTCCTTTTCCAATGTACCTGCCCCAGCTCGGTGACAGGTGAAAAATTTGTCCACCGGTCTCCTCAGACAAACGCCTGAATGAATTCACGTTGAACTTATTATCCTTGAGTGATGTTCCCCAAACAGATACTTATTATTGCAACAAAGGCCAAGCATACTAAGTATGAACAGAAAATAACAAGATATGCACATAAATTTCGTCGGCAGCCATATTACTTGGGTTTTATACGTATTTTGAACGTGCAATCTTGTCAAGAATGCAGTGTAGTTTTCCAGACAACTTGAGATTCACTTACATTTCCCAACAGTTCGTATTGTCTGTATAGATTAATGTTTTTGTTACTTTTTCTATCCGACACAAAATATTAGGAGTAGGTCAAGAGTTGTTGAATGCGCGATCACGAGAGCGTAACAAAGGTCCTGTTTCTCTTTCACATCACGTAACGACGTGGGCTCACTAGACGTAATTCACAAGAAGTTGTTAGTCTCCTCAAAGCTTCTTCTTGTGAGAATAAGGGTCAACTGAATTTCACAACTGAGACGTACTGCCGCCAACTTTCTGTTGCAATAATTGCATGAAATGTCTAGTCGACACTTTTTATTTATTCAAATAGTGTAAAGTTGGAGAAGAAATAATATATAGACGAAATGTAAGACGAAGTGACGTGAATTTACGAGATTTCCAATAGTAGCAAATGGGGAAGTGGTCGGCCATTGTTCCATATGCTAACATGTGAAGTCACGTTGAAAAGCGGTTTCTCCTCTTACATGAACTATATACCAATAAAGAGGTCATATTAAATGTATAGACCTTTTTCAAGTTATGGTGTCTGCATATATTTGAAATGGAAATGCTAATAAACGAAAGCCAATTTCTTGAAAGCGAGAAGCAGCATTACCGAATTATTTCAGCAGAAATATGATATAGATGTAGATTTCATGCATACTTGGAATTTGATGTAGTGCTCATTACAGGCCAGAAGGGTACCAATACAGGCCAATAGTTTATAAGCCAGTAGGTTATCATAATTTACAGGACAGTAGGTCATCATTATTACAGGCCAGTAGGATATCATTATTACAGGCCAGTAGGTTATCATTACAGGCCAGTAGGTCATCATTCTTACAGGCCAGTAGGTATTCGTTATAGGCCAGCAAGTCATCATCATTACAGACAATAGTTCATCATCATTACAGGTCAGTGGGTCATCATTCTAGGCCAGTAGTTCATCATTACAGGCCAGTAGGTTATCATTATTACAGGCCAGTAGGTCATCATTATTACAGACCAGTAGGTTATCATTACAGGCCAGTAGATTATCATTACAGGCCAGTAGGTTATCATAACAGGCCAGCAGGTCATCATTATTACAGGCCAGTAGGTATTCATTACAGGCCAGTAGGTCATCATTACAGGTCAGTAGGTTATCATTAAAGGCCAGTAGGTTATCATTATTAGAGGCCAGTAGGTCATCATTATTACAGGCCAGTAGGTCATCATTATTACAGGCCAATATGTCATCATTATTACAGGCCAGTAGGTGATCATTACAGGCCAATTGTTCATCATTACAGGCCAATATGTCATCATTATTACAGGGCAGTAGGTGATCATTACAGGCCAATTGTTCATCATTACAGGCCAGTAGGTTATCATTATTACAGGCCAGAAGGTCATCATTACAGGCCATTAGATCATCATCATTACAGGCCAGTAGGTCATCATTATTACAGGCCAGTAGGCCATTATTATAGGCCAATAGATCAACAGCATTACAGGCCAGTATGTTATCGTCAATACAGGCCTGTAGGCCATGGTCTTTACAGGCCAGTAGGTCATCAATATTACAGGCCAATAGATCAGCAGCATTACAGGCCAGTAGGTTATCGTCAATACAGGCCAGTAGGTTGTCAGCATTACAGGCCAGTAGGTAGTCATCATTACAGGCCAGTAGTTCGTCACCATTACGGGCCAGTAAGGCCTCATCATTACAGGCCAGTACGTCGCCATCATTACAGGCCAGTAGTTCTTCACCATTACATGTCAGTATGTCGTCATCATTACAGGTCAGTAGGTCATCGTCTTTACAGACCAGTAGATCGTCATCGTTACAGGCCAGTACGTTACAGGCCAGTAGATCATCATCACTGGTCAGTAAGTCACCATTACAGACCAGTGGTTCATCATCATTTCAGGCCAGTAGGTTATCTTGACAAGCCAGTAGATCATCATCACTGGTCAGTAAGTCATCAATACAGACCAGTGGTTCATCATCATTACATGCCAGTAGGTTATCATGACAAGCCAGTAGATCATCATTACTGATCAGTAAGTCATCAATACAGACCAGTGGTTCATCATCATTACATGCCAGTAGGTTATCATGACAAGCCAGTAGATCATCATTACTGATCAGTAAGTCATCAATACAGACCAGTGGTTCATCATCATTACATGCCAGTAGGTTATCATGACAAGCCAGTAGATCATCATCACTGGTCAGTAAGTCACCAATACAGACCAGTGGTTCATCATCATTACATGCCAGTAGGTTATCATGACAAGCCAGTAGATCATCATCACTGGTCAGTAAGTCATCAATACAGACCAGTGGTTCATCATCATTACAGGCCAGTAGGTTATCATGACAAGCCAGTAAATCATCATCACTGGTCAGTAAGTCATCAATACAGACCAGTGGTTCATCATCATTACAGGCCAGTAGGTTATCTTGACAAGCCAGTAGATCATCATCACTGGTCAGTAAGTCATCAATACAGACCAGTGGTTCATCATCATTACATGCCAGTAGGTTATCATGACAAGCCAGTAGATCATCATCACTGGTCAGTAAGTCATCAATACAGACCAGTGGTTCATCATCATTACAGGCCAGTAGGTTATCTTGACAAGCCAGTAGATCATCATCACTGGTCAGTAAGTCATCAATACAGACCAGTGGTTCATCATCATTACATGCCAGTAGGTTATCTTGACAAGCCAGTAGATCATCATCACTGGCCAGTAAGTCACCAATACAGACCAGTGGTTCATCATCATTACAGGGCAGTAGGTTATCATGACAAGCCAGTAGATCATCATTACAGACCAGTAAGTCACCAATACAGACCAGTGGTTCATCATCATTACATGCCAGTAGGTTATCATGACAAGGCAGTAGATCATCATCACTGGCCAGTAAGTCACCAATACAGACCAGTGGTTCGTCATCATTACAGGCCAGTAGGTTATCATGACAAGCCAGTAGATCATCATTACAGACCAACAGATCAACAGCATTACAGACCAGTAGGTTAGCATTACAGGCCAGTCTGTTATCATTATTACAGGCCTGTAGGTTATCATGACAAGGCAGTAGATCATCATTACAGACCAACAGATCAACAGCATTACAGACCAGTAGGTTAGCATTACAGGCCAGTCTGTTATCATTATTACAGGCCAGTAGGTTATGATGACAAGGCAGTAGATCATCATTACTTGTCAGTAAGTCATCAATACAGACCAGTGGTTCATCATCATTACAGGCCAGTAGGTTATCATGACAAGCCAGTAGATCATCATTACAGACCAACAGATCAACAGCAGTACAGACCAGTAGGTTAGCATTACAGGCCAGTCTGTTATCATTATTACAGGCCTGTAGGTTATCAGCGCAGGCCAGCCGGTCATCATTATTACAGGCCAGGAGGTAACCATCAGTACAGGCCAATTGTTCATCATTACAGGCCAGTAGCTCGTCAGCATTACAGGCCAGTAGGTCGTCATTATTACAGGCCAGGAGGTAACCATCAGTACAGGCCAATTGTTCATCATTACAGGCCAGTAGATCGTCAGCATTACAGGCCAGTAGGTCGTCAACAATGGAGGCCAGTAGATCGTCATCATTCCAGACCAGTAAGTCCTCATCATTACAGGCCAGTAGGTCATCTTGATTACAAGCCAGAAAATCTTCATCATTACGGGCCAGTGGATCGTCATCATTACAGGCCAGTTAATCGCCATGATTACAGGCCAGTTGGTCACCATGATTACAGGCCAGTAGGTCTTCATTACTGGTCACTATGTCACCATTGCCATAACCTACTGGACTGTAATGATGAACAATTAGCCTGTAATGATGATCTACTGGCCTGTAATAACGATGATCTACTGGCCTGTAATAATGATGACCTACTGGCCTGTAATAATGGTGATCTCCTGGCCTGTAATGATGGTGACCTCCTGGCCTGTAATAATGATGACCTACTGGCCTGTAATAATGGTGATCTCCTGGCCTGTAATGATGGTGACCTCCTGGCCTGTAATAATGATGACCTACTGGCCTACAATGATAACCTATAGGCCTGTAATAATGATAACAGACTGGCCTGTAATGCTAACCTACTGGTCTGTAATGCTGTAGATCTATTGGTCTGTAATGATGATCTACTGGCTTGTCATGATAATCTACTGGCCTGTAATGATGATGAACCACTGGTCTGTATTGATGACTTACTGACCAGTGATGATGATCTACTGGCTTGTCATGATAACCTACTGGCCTGTAATGATGATGAACCACTGGTCTGTATTGATGACTTACTGATCAGTAATGATGATCTACTGGCCTGTAACGATGACGATCTATTGGCCTGCATTGATGACAACCTACGGGCCTGTAAAGACGATGGCCTACTGACCTGTAATGATGACGACATACTGACCTGTAATGATGATGACCAACTGATGATCATCTCGCAAAACGTACATTTAGCAGACCAGTCTTCTTCATCAAACATACTCTCCGCCTGTAAAGATGACGACCTACTGGCCTGTATTGACGATAACCTACTCGCCTGTAATAATGTTGAACTATTGGCCTGTAATGATGTTGAACTATTGGCCTGTAATGATGATGATCTAGGCCTACTGGTCTGTAATGATAAACTGCTGGCTGAAATGATGATGAACTATTGCATGTACTGGCCTGTGACTTGCTGGCCTGTCATGATGACGATCTACTGGCCTGTATTGATGGCGACCAACTGGCCTGTAATGGCGACGTGCTACTGGCCTGTAATGACAATAACCTACTGGCCTGCAATACTGTCGATCTATTGGCCTGCAATAATGAAGACCTACTGGCCTGTAATAATGATGACCTACTGGCCTGTATTGACGATAACCTACTGGCCTGTAATGATGTTGATCTACTGGCCTGTAATGATAACCTGCTGGCCTGTAATGATGTTGATCTACTGGCCTGTATTGATAACCTGCTGGCCTGTAATGGTGATGAACTACTGGCCTGCAATGATGACTTAGTGACCAGTGATGATGACCTACTGGCCTGTAATCATGGCGAACAACTGGCCTGTAATGATGACGACCCACTGGCCCGTAATGATGACGACTTACTGGCCTGTAATGATGATGATCTACTAGCGTGTAATAATGATGACCTACTGGTTTGTAATGATGACGACCTGCCGGCCTGTAACGATGAAGATTTTCTGGCTGGTAATTATGATGACCTACTGGCCCGTAATGGTGAGGACCTGCCGGCCTGTAACGATGAAGATTTTCTGGCTGGTAATTATGATGACCTACTGGCCTGTAATTGTGAGGACCTACTGGTCTGTAATGATGACTTTCTGACCAGTGATGATGATCTACTGGCTTGTCATGATAACCTACTGGCCTGTAATGATGATGAACCACTGGTCTGTATTGATGACTTACTGACCAGTGATGATGATCTACTGGCTTGTCATGATAACCTACTGGCCTGTAATGATGATGAACCACTGGTCTGTATTGATGACTTACTGATCAGTAATGATGATCTACTGGCCTGTAACGATGACGATCTATTGGCCTGCATTGATGGCAACCTACGGGCCTGTAAAGACGATGGCCTACTGACCTGTAATGATGACGACATACTGACCTGTAATGATGATGACCAACTGGTGATCATCTCGCAAAACGTACATTTAGCAGACCAGTCTTCTTCATCAAACATACTCTCCGCCTGTAAAGATGACGACCTACTGGCCTGTATTGACGATAACCTACTCGCCTGTAATAATGTTGAACTATTGGCCTGTAATGATGTTGAACTATTGGCCTGTAATGATGATGATCTAGGCCTACTGGTCTGTAATGATAAACTGCTGGCTGCAATGATGATGAACTATTGCATGTACTGGCCTGTGACTTGCTGGCCTGTCATGATGACGATCTACTGGCCTGTATTGATGGCGACCAACTGGCCTGTAATGGCGACGTGCTACTGGCCTGTAATGACAATAACCTACTGGCCTGCAATACTGTCGATCTATTGGCCTGCAATAATGAAGACCTACTGGCCTGTAATAATGATGACCTACTGGCCTGTATTGACGATAACCTACTGGCCTGTAATGATGTTCATCTACTGGCCTGTAATGATAACCTGCTGGCCTGTAATGATGTTGATCTACTGGCCTGTATTGATAACCTGCTGGCCTGTAATGGTGATGAACTACTGGCCTGCAATGATGACTTAGTGACCAGTGATGATGACCTACTGGCCTGTAATCATGGCGAACAACTGGCCTGTAATGATGACGACCCACTGGCCCGTAATGATGACGACTTACTGGCCTGTAATGATGATGATCTACTAGCGTGTAATAATGATGACCTACTGGTTTGTAATGATGACGACCTGCCGGCCTGTAACGATGAAGATTTTCTGGCTGGTAATTATGATGACCTACTGGCCTGTAATGGTGAGGACCTGCCGGCCTGTAAGGAGGAAGATTTTCTGGCTGGTAATTATGATGACCTACTGGCCTGTAATTGTGAGGACCTACTGGTCTGTAATGATGACTTTCTGACCAGTGATGATGATCTACTGGCTTGTCATGATAACCTAATGGCCTGTAATGATGATGAACCACTGGTCTGTATTAATTTCATACTGACCAGTAATGATGATCTACTGGCTTGGCATGATAACCTACTGGCCTGTAATGATGATGAACCACTGGTCTGTATTGATTTCATACGAACCAGTAATGATGATCTACTGGCTTGTCATTATAACCTACTGGCCTGTAACGATGACGATCTACTGGCCTGCATTGATGACAGCCTACTGGTAATGATGATGATCTAGGCCTACTGGTCTGTAATGATGGCTTTCTGACCAGTGATGATGATCTACTGGCTTGTCATGATAACCTACTGGTCTGTAATGATGATGAACCACTGGTCTGTATTGATTTCATACTGACCAGTAATGATGATCTACTGGCTTGTCATGATAATCTACTGGCCTGTAATGATGATGAACCACTGGTCTGTATTGATTTCATACTGACCAGTAATGATGATCTACTGGCTTGTCATGATAACCTACTGGCCTGTAATGATGATGAACCACTGGTCTGTATTGATTTCATACTGACCAGTAATGATGATCTACTGGCTTGTCATGATAACCTACTGGCCTGTAATGATGATGAACCACTGGTCTGTATTGATGACTTACTGACCAGTAATGATGATCTACTGGCTTGTCATGATAACCTACTGGCCTGTAATGATGATGACCCACTGGTCTGTATTGATGACTTACTGACCAGTAATGATGATCTACTGGCTTGTCATGATAACCTACTGGCCTGTAATGATGATGACCCACTGGTCTGTATTGATTTCATACGAACCAGTAATGATGATCTACTGGCTGGTCATTATAACCTACTGGCCTGTAACGATGACGATCTACTGGCCTGCATTGATGACAACCTACTGGTGATGATGATGATCTAGGCCTACCGGTCTGTAATGATAAACTGCTGGCTGCAATGATGATGAACTATTACATGTACTGGCCTGTGACCTACTGGCCTGTCATGATGACGATCTACTGGCCTCTATTGTTGACGACCTATTGGCCTGTAATGATGACGAGCTACTGGCCTGTAATGATGACCTACTTTCCTGTATTGACGATAACATACTGGCCTGTAGTGATGTTGAAATATTGGCCTGTAATGAAGATGATCTACTGGCCTGTAATCATGATGACCTACTGGCCTGTAATCATGGTGACCCCCTGGCCTGTATGATGACGACACACTAGCCTGTAATGATGATGATATACTGGCCTGTAATGATGATGATATACTGGCCTGTAATGATGATGATATACTGGCCTGTAATGATGATGATATACTGGCCTGTAATAATGATGGCCTAGTGACCTGTAACGATGGTGATATACCGGCCTATTATGATGACCTACTGACCTGTAATGGTGATGATATACTGGCCTGTAATAATGATGGCCTAGTGACCTGTAACGATGGTGATATACTGGCCTATTATGATGACCTACTGGCCTGCAACAATGAAAATAACCTAAAGGACTGTAATGATGAACAATTGGCCTGTAATGATAATTTACTGGCCTGTAATAATGATGACCTACTGGCCTGTATTGACGATAAGGCCAGTAGATCGTCATCAATACAGGCCAGTAGACCATCATCATGACAGGCCATTATATCGTCATCATGACAGGCCAGTAGATCGTCATCATGACAGGTCAGTAGATCGTCATCATGACAGGCCAGTAGATTGTCATCAATACAGGCCAGTAGATCGTCATCAATACAGGCCAGTAGATCATCATCATGACAGGCCAGTAGATCGTCATCATGACAGGCCAGTAGATCGTCATCATGACAGGCCAGTAGATCGTCATCATGACAGGCCTGTAGATCGTCATCATGACAGGCCAGTAGATCGTCATCATGACAGGCCAGCGAGTCACAGGCCAGTACATGCAGCAGTTCATCATCATTGCAGCCAGCAGTTTATCATTACAGACCAGTAGGCCTAGATCATCATCATTACAGGCCAATAGATCAACATCATTACAGGCCAATAGTTCAACATCATTACAGGCCAATAGTTCAACATCATTACAGGCCAATAGTTCAACATCATTACAGGCCAATAGTTCAACATTATTACAGGCGAGTAGGTTATCGTCAATACAGGCCAGTATCTCATCATCTTTACAGGCGCAGAGTACGTTTGATGAAGAATACTGGTCTGCTAAATGTACGTTTTGCAAGACGATAACCAGTAGGTCATCATCATTACAGGCGATAGGTGATAGTCTTTACAGGCCCGTAGGTCGTCATCAATGCAGGCCAGTAGATCATCATTACTGATCAGTAAGTCATCAATACAGACCGGCGGTTCATCATCATTACAGGCCAGTAGGTTATGATGACAAGCCAGTAGATAATCATCACTGAGCAGTAAGTCATCAATACAGACCGGCGGTTCATCATCATTACAGGCCAGTAGATCGTCATCGTTATAGGCCAGTAGGTTATCATGACAAGCCAGTAGATCATCATCACTGGTCAGTAAGTCATCAATACAGACCAGTGGTTCATCATCATTACAGGCCAGTAGATCGTCATCGTTACAGGGCAGTAGATTATCATGACAAGCCAGTAGATCATAATGACTGATCAGTAAGTCATGAATACAGACCGGCGGTTCATCATCATTACAGGCCAGTAGGTTATCATGACAGGCCAGTAGATCATCATCACTGGTCAGTAAGTCATTAATACATACCAGTAGTTCATCATCATTACATGCCAGTAGATTATGATGACAAGCCAGTAGATCATCATCACTGGTCAGTAAGTCATACAGACCAGTAGTTCATCATCATTACAGGCCAGTAGGTTATCATGACAAGCCAGTAGGTCATCCATTAGTGATCAGTATGTCATCAATACACACCAGTAGTTCATGATCATTACAAGCCAGTAGGTTATCATGACAAGCCAGTAGATCATCAATATTGTTCAGTAAGTCAGCAATACAGACCAGTGGTTCATCATCGTTACAGGCCAGTAGGTTATCATGACAAGCTAGTAGATCATCATTACAGACCAATAGATCTACAGCATTACAGACAAGTAGGTTAGCATTACAGGCCAGTCTGTTATCATTATTACAGGCCTATAGGTTATCATTGTAGGCCAGTAGGTCATCATTATTACAGGCCAGGAGGTCACCATTATTACAGGCCAGTAGGTCGTCATAATAGGCCAGTATATCACCATCGTTACAGGCCACTAGGTCATCATTATTACAGGCCAGTAGGTCATCATGATCACAGGCCAGTAGGTCGTCATAATAGGCCAGTATATCACCATCGTTACAGGCCACTAGGTCATCATTATTACAGGCCAGTAGGTCATCATGATCACAGGCCAGTAGCTCGTCATAATAGGCCAGTATATCACCATCGTTACAGGCCACTAGGTCATCATTATTACAGGGCAGTTGGTTATCGTCAATACAGGCCAGTAGGTCATTATTATTACAGGCTAGAAGGTCATGATTATTACAGGCCAGTAGGTTATCGTCAATACAGGCCAGTAGATCATCATCTTTACAGGCGGAGAGTATGTTTGATGAAGAAGACTGGTCTGCTGAATGTACGTTCTGCGAGATGATGTTTTGGTTCTGGGTAGACCTAGTAGTTCTCTCTCCACTAAAGGAGGAGAGACCCAGCCCTATATCATTTAGGAGGACGCGTCCGACCAGAAAATGTAGCGCACAATCTTTCTCGGCTGACGAATCGGTCAACCAAGTGTCAAATCACATACCTTAAATATTTGGGAAGGAGAACGTTATGCTTACAACCACGATCATCTCAAAAGGTACTCATTTCTGGAGTCTTTTCTGTCGCACATGTTCTAATCCCCCCTCGATCGCTTTTCAACTTTCAAATGTTGTTGTGGCGCGCAGACACAAACCCACGTCACTAACATTGACGTTACACTGATTTAAGGCAAGGAAGACTACTAGTGGTATGAGGAATATCACGCGCTGGCAACATCAAATACATGCGCGTTCAGTCACTTCGAAATGGAATCGAGGGTGAAAAGAACAGGTGGCACCAGTCCACTATTAATTCCGTTACTTGTTATGTATTAGCGTTAAAAATCGGCAAAAATCCAGAAAATTCACAATGCATAAATCCACCTGGCATGTCAATATTTACCGTGTGGGACATTACCAGTGGAAGTTTTGACAGATGTTGATCATGAAAATTTCAAATTCCCGCCACTGACAGCTGATTGGTGCTACAGAATGTCATTCAATTTGTAAACAGGGAGCCTTCTCACCCTTCACTGATCATGTCTTCATCCACCATGCTTTTCCCAAATTGGCCCAAATCAACACCAGGAAGTACACTTTGAAGCCTCATCTGCAAGTTGAAATATCAGATGTATCAGAGATGCTGAAAAATCGCAGCTCATAAAATCCATAAAGATCTGCTCTCAAATTTCTAAACAATGTAGGTCGTGGACACTGACCTGGAAGTGACCCGGAAGTGATTAATTGTAGTCTGATGCCAGGTGCGACAGAAAAGATGCTGTTATTTCAAATTGACAGTTCCAGTAATTGAACAGCCCTATTCTGCCTGCAGGGCCTGGTACGGAGTATACAGACAGGCATTATGGAGGATGCAGTTACCGAATCTTAATGGTTGAACCTGGTAGTGTTGAAACTAAAGGGAACTATCTGGAACAAAATGGAATAGTCGCTTCGCGTGAAAGCCGATCTGCAACACCAGAAATGTTCAGATATTACTCATTCAAGGCAAAAATTGTGTGAGAGATGTTCAAGATATGTGTATTCTCTATTATGTGCATTTGGGAGCTTGGACGACATTCCGTCTTGGGCGAGTATATCAAATGGCAGAAGAGTTATTACTCTAAATTCACCACAAAAAGTAAGCTGGCGAGTTTGTGAAGAAAAGAACCGAAATTACAAGCGTCTGGTCCGTCATTCATAATTCAGCCGTCGTCCATTAGAGAATATCCGCGTCCATAATCCAAAGACCTATTCCATATTCCATATAACAGTATTAGCACCAAATTCAAAAAGACAATCATAGTATACATAAACATAGGTTTGTTTCCTGCAAGAGAGAAGCGGTCAACAGTTTTCAATGATGCCGGAAAGACATCATGATGTTCCAAAAATATCAAATCCGTATCGCTGATCAGTATTCTTAATCCATAATATTCGTTGTAAAGTCGTCATCTAAAGAACCAGACTTTGCATCAAATGAGCTGGAGGTTGAGCCCATTCTCTCGGTTATCTTGAAATAAACGTTTTTGCCAACACACAGATGTTAAAATATTCAAGATCCTTGAATATCCTTGTCCGTGGTCGTGAAAAAAGGAGAAGGGCGGACACTCAACTCGGTGCAGTCGCCAACGTAACCACGCTTCCAAAAGTCCGTTATAATCCGTTTTCTCAAAAATCGAATAAACTTCATCTCAAACATAACGACAAAATTTAAATTGCATATATCTTGCTTTAGCTCTTTTCGGTCAGGAATCTTCGGGCGGATAGGTGCATCTGTCCGCCGAACTCTAGCGGATGTTTCTAGATTGACCGTAACCCGGATAAAAAGTCTCGCGACACCAATGCCAGCTGGGTTGCCAGAGGTGCCAACTCGTAGATGATTTGAGACCCACAAGCATTCGTTACCGTTGAAAATTGCTTAATTAGCTTGATTGGAGGGGGGGGGGGTGTCGAAGGAGTAATGACAAGTACCTGTGAGTCTCAAATCAGCGGCGAGTTGGCTAGTGACGGGCCCAGTTGGCAGTCGTCTCGGCCGCTCTCGGACATATTCGCGAAACTTGTTATTCGGGTTACTGTCAATCTGAAAATATCAGTTAAAATTTGACGGAGAAATGCACTTATCCGCCCCAAGAGACCAGACCAGAAGAAGCTGAAGGAGATATATGCAATTGAATCATTTGTCATTCTGTTTGAGATGACGTTCATTCGATTTTTTTGGGAGCATGTTTGGTGACTGAACCGACTTGAGTGTCCGCCCTCCTACTTGTCTTCACGACTACGACCCCCATTCAACATAATTAACCAGTTAACAACGGTAACGAACCCCTGCGATATACACTATCCCTTTGCGTTCTATTACGTGGAATCTGAGTTGTCCAATCTTGAAATCTTATTTCAATTGACACCGTGCGACACATGGTCCCCACGATAGCTTCAGAAAGTCAGAGTTGAAGGGTGAAGTGTATATCCCGGACGGTATCAGACGATATGACCCAGCTTCATGATAAATATACGACGAGCATGCCATCAAGCAGGTTATCTTGCAGTTTGAAAGATTCAATGTCTGTATGATCCATCGCTTCACCTGATCAGCTTGGACGACCCCTGGAATAGTCGAGGCCTAGGATGACGGAAAGACGACGCTGGTGTCCTTAGCATCAAATCATGATGTAACCGTGGAAATCAATTTTGTCTACAGAGGAAGCAGATGACGTCTCCCTGTAGGATCACGCTTGCGACAATTAAAATGATTTGATTGGCTACTGTTGTGGATGTCTGCCATTAAACTTCTCCATCCAAAAAGTCTAACCTGTTCAAAGTTTTAGTTCCACAATTTCCATCTAATGGTTCAACAATGTGCACGTGCCCATGCGAATCTGGACGATGGACATCCTTGTGAGGAACATCACTCCAAATGTTCTGGTTTTTGTTTCGATCACGATGGCTCCTGTCTCCGATGAAGAATCTGCATTCAATAGGCAAACCGGTTTCTTGTAAACGCCGGTCATGTAACTGTTTTCACCGCGACCACTCATTTTCTGTTTTTGCAGATGCAAGAGTGAAGGATTCTATCACAGGACTGTGATGGTCCGAGAACCGGTCGTCGATAGAATGGAAATATTTGATTTCACTCAGTCCCAGCAGCCCACCTACTGAAAGTCGTGGTTCGCATCGAAGAACAGGTAGGTAATATGGTGGGTGTTTGACGGATGAGTGAAGGGTACAGTTGTATGTGTAAACATCTTTCAGATAAGTAGTTTAGCGAGACACACTTCTTCTCAGGTGGAAGTGAAAGGAGGAGGTCATGAAATGTTCGGTTAAAACGTTCGCATTGTCCATTCCCTTGCGGATGATAATGCGTCGTGCTACTATTGGCCACATTGTAAATAGCACAGAGTTCCTTGATGACATCTCCCTCAAAGTTTTTGCCTTTGTCACTGTGTATGCGCCATGGAACGCCACAAAACAGTCAATGACCAGTCACTTTGCTACTTTTTGCGCCGTTTGGTCACGAGTTGACGCCACTTGCGTGTACTTGGTGGAAACATCGGTTATCACTAATACATTCTCCATACCATACGATTTCTCCAGAACGGTTAAGTCTGTGGCTATTACCTCCAGCGGTCTTTTGGCAATCAAGGAACACAGAGTCACTTGCATTTTCTTGCCACCCTTGGATAGCATAAAGCGACTACAGAAGCTATACAGTGGTGTCGTACATAGGACTCCATGCCTATCCAATAACACTGCGGTTGTATGAGTCTCATGGTTCGTTCTTCACTTTGATGACCGGGTTTATCATGGACTTCGGATAGGACTTGATTCCTAAGGAACCCAAGCAAAATCAGCTGCCTCAGGTCTCGACCAGTGATACAGACTTAGCGGTAAAGGACACCGGACACCTCAACTATCTGCTTCTAAGATCCTAACACTTTCTTCACAGACTTCTTCAGGTCACCCGGCTGTGGTCGATATTTCAAGTATCAATAATTTCGTAGGCGAGCGATGATGGTATCCGAGTGCTGTAACTGGCTCATTTGCTGGTAGAATGGAAGGGAAACTGAAATACATGTGGGAACAATCCTCTCAGATCTAGTCTGCACCCCCTCCAGCAACACCTCCGTCGTACTCTTGTGGAACTGGGTTTCAATTGCAGCTGGTATAGGTATACTCGTACATGTTCTTCCGCACGCAATCTGTCAGGCTCTCGCTGTGCTCCGCTTTCTTGCTCCAGTCATCAGTGTTGCGATAGCTAGTCCCGGGCCGGTACATGACTGTGTACTGAAACTGCGCGAGCTCACTTGCCCATCGCGACTCCGTGACACCCAATTTTGCTGTAGTGTTGAAGTAACTAAGAGGGTTATTGCCAGTGAAAACAACGGATTTTGTGCATATCAGCATGTCTCGGACCTTTTAGCAATAGCCCACTCCATCGCGACAAGTTTTCACTTCATGCTACTGTATTTCTTCATGGATTTTTCACTGTCTCACAGACAACGACTGGCATAGGCGAAGACCACATCTCTTTCTCCTTGTCGCTTGAAGAAAACTTATCTAAACTGGCATCCATCTCTAAAACGAAGGAAGGGCTGAAGTTCGGGTGTCCCAAAAGTGGTGAGCTGCACAAGCACTCCTTCACTGCGTTGAATGCTTCGGTGCACTAGTACGCCCAACGCTGCATGAACAGTGGTTGATTTTCACGAAGTTCGCTTTTTGTTTTTCTTCTTATTTGGAGTTCCGCCTAGAATGGCATGAAGAAGTACAGCTATTTTGGTATATCCAGAATCAAATCAGCGACAGTAGCCAGACATGCCCAGAGAACCTCGCAACTCGCTGTTCTTAAAAGCTTTCATTCACTCACAGCCCTTGTCTTGCCCGGATCAGGTGGAATACCTTCTTGGCCAACCAGGTGTCCAAGATAGCGTAGACTCTCTTTGAACAAGCAGCACTTTGGTGGCTTCAGTTTCAAAAAGTTAATTCGTCAGGCGTGTCAACATCAGTCGGATTAACGTTTCGCAAAGACCGCACATCCCTCGGGAAGGTGTTTTCTTGACATCTTCGGGCGATGTTGCAATTTCTTGGAACCCAGGTGCCAAATGTAAGCTGCAAAATTATTTTGCGCTGCCAAGAACTTGGAGCACCTGTTCTATTCTAAGGAGGGAGTAAGCGTCCTTGTAGGTCTTGAAGTTAAGGGTCCGATAATCCACACATAGCCTGGCAAGCACGACCGGAGACGCAAATGAGCTGATCGACTCGAGCATTATGTCTTTTCCAGAGCAAGTTTGAGATAGTCCCTTACCTCTTCCCGTTGGTGCGGGGGTTCGCGACGATGTATTACCCTAACTGGTATGTTGTCTCTAAGCAGCATTCGATGGGACACCACTTCGCAACATCCATCCTCGTTGTCAGATTTACCGAATATTTTGACATGCTTCAGCAACAACTGTCCAACGCATTCCTCTGCTGCGGATTCAAAGCGTCTCCAATTTTGACTACAGTCGCAAAATCCTGGGCTGCACTAGGAACAGTTACTGCCGGAGTTTCGTTGACGTAAACTTCGCAGTCAGTAACATGCTCGACTTGAACAACGAGATCCATTTCGCAAAGCCGCAGCAGATCAATCATTGTTCTTGCGTGCAGATACAAATCAGAGACAGAAAAGTTGGCCACCTACATAGGAACACAGCCACTTTTCCTAGCAGAGACCCGTTCCAGTCCCATGGCTACATTGGGAAGTGCTTCAATATGTTGGTCGCTGAACTCCAAAAGTCCGGACTGATTGCGAAGATTGAGTAAGACTGCGTAAATAGTTAGACCCTGGAAGTTTTGTCATAAAATTCCTTCTTGTGCTGCACTATTGCGGTGTCAACCGGATCATGAACAACCAAGAATCACATTTGTGGGAAACTTTTCCCTAATACTGTGAAGATCAGCTCAGTATATCCAAGGCAGATAACTACAAGGCCTTGCGCCTCAGAAATATGGATAAAGCAGACACGTCTAGTAGTTCGCCTTCGCAACAGGGTTGTCATTAAAATAGGTTTCCGTAATCATTGGCACCTGCAAACCAGGTGCCAAACACCTTATCTCATGTGGTCCTAGCATAGCCACTGCCTCTGGACACATTCCCACGTTTTCATCCAATATTAAGCCTGAATCTCTTATCCCACCCACTATGTGTCCCGTCATAGCAGCTGAATGTAGTTTAACCCTATCTGGCCTGGGCGATTTGGGATGTATCGCAGCCTGGGGGGGGGGGCGGAAAGTGCCCCCCCGATATATTTTCTCTACCACTAAGGTTAGAGCGCTGAAACTTATCACACAGTATCTTGGGTTCATGCTCTACCGGGAAATGTAAAAAAATCCAAGATGGCCGCTATGATGACCATGATGACGTCACAGTGACGTCATCTTCTCGGAAGCCATTTTTGGGGTCGATTTTTTCGAAATTTTCATTTTCCGATTTTTCTCTCGAAAAAAATAAAATAAAATATAGAATAATTAGTTTTGCATAAATAAAATACTTTCAAGGCCTTTTAGGTAAGGAAAATGTGAGGAAATGGAGCGAAAAGATTGAAAAACACGACTTTCGCGGATACCACATGGCCGCCATTTTGAATTTACCCATGATCCTCTGCCCAGGGGTATATGAAAATAGGCTCAAAATGACCCCAATAAGATAAGCTTCAAAGTCACCAAGTTTCAGCCTCCTCGGTTTTGTCGTTTCGGAGCAGCAGAGAAAAATTCACTAGGGGGGGGAGCACTTTCCGCCCCCACCCCAGGCCAGGTAGGGTTACCGGTTGCTGCTGCTGTCTCGGCGGTGCGCTGTGTGAAAGGTCACCTGCCACCGGACAACTCCTAGGGAAGAGGTCATACGATCCACAGTCCCAGCATCCACGGATGAGCGCTTCGTGATGAACCATCTTTATTGGATCTTCCACCTTCCCTCCGTCTCTTGTTGTTGGTGGTAGTGTTGTACTTGTTGCGAGTAACAACTTCTCTATCTGCTGCTGTTGACTGTCTATGAGATCAGCCGGTTTCTTCAATTGTAACAAGATTGCATTGTCCTTACAGATTGGTTCCTCTTCAGTGGTCACTTCCAGCTGGATATTCTGCTTGTCAGATTCCCCGAGCCACTGTTGTGCACGATCACGTACGTCGAAGAAATCAATCGCTGGCAAAGTCAATATTTAGCGGAGTATTTCTCGACGAAAACTTGTCACTCGTCACTCACTTGTCTCGTCACTCACTGCATCGTCAAGCCTGCCTTTCAATGTACTTTCTCTGCAGGCCTGGAAGGACTGATCCAACAGACAGATGCGATCATAAACCTCCACCAACATAAGAGAGCAATTGAGTAGGTCATCTCTATCTGTTATATGATATGAGAAGAATTAGCAAAGCAGTAAATATTGCCTCCGGGTTCCCAGTCACACGATCACCCCTACCTAAAACTTCCTGTACGCCTTACCGGTCAAAAGTTCAATGACAAAGCCGGCTGAGCGGTCTCTCCCCAATCTGCGTGTGACGAGCTGACCCCTTACATTAGCCACCCACTCTTGCACGGTTGAGTCACTGGGTGAAAATTGCTTTCCCCGGAACCTATCTAGCTTTCTGGCAGAAACGTATACCAGACGTCCACCATCACCTGAATGATCGCCATCACCGGAGATATCACCACAAAGGTTACTTTTACTTATGTTTCCTAAAGATCAAGTGCAAATGGGCGGATTACAGACACGAACATCCCAGATGATGGCCTGGCACACAATGCCGACTCGTAGGAATCATCCCGACTATTTGCCAAAATGCATCCACCTGTTGCCAATGAACGTTCATCAAAGCAACTGACAGGCTCAGCTGTTGCAGACTCAAGACCCGACCTATACCCATTCCTTGCGCTTTGGCAAAGAAGGGGGATTGGTTTAATGTCACACTCAAGGATATTTCACTCATACGGTGACAGTCAGTTTGATTGGTGAAGAAAGCAGGAGTACCTGAAGAGAACTACCGCCCGTCGGCAAGTAACTGGCAAACTTTCACAAATGCACCAGAGAGGCTCGACCCGTGCCGCTTTGGTAAATTCCATAGGTGTGTGTCCCCTATTGGAAGTCACATTGGCACATCGGGCACTCTTAGGGCACAAGAAATCTTCCACAAGGTATTATGTACTGGAGGGAGGGGCAGATTCCAGTTCAACGTCAATGGATGAGTGTCTTCTATTGGGTATGCACCAACACCACATGATCTCTAACATCCTCAGTAGCAAGAGTGAAGGATTCTGTCAAACGGCTGTGATGGTCCGAGAAAGAGTTGTCGATAGAGTGGAAATATTTGATTTCATCCAGTCCCAGCAGCCCACCTTCTGGAAATCGTGGTTCGTATTCGAAAAACGGGTAGGTAATATTGTAGCGATAAGGCTGTCGCTAAGCTTCAGTGAAGTCCAATTACAGCAGCCAACATATGAAAACGTGGGGTTGTTGAACGGATTATCAACTTAGCTAAATAACACCCCCTATGCTATTATATGTTGAACCTGTAACATTGGAGACCGGGAAGCAGCACAACAATAACAAGAACTCAAGATCGATTTCTCAGGATAAATAAACTCGTCTTTTATTCATATAGAAACATGTCCTTCAGTTCAGATTTGCCTTGTATAATCTAATTATGATCAATGAGCGGAATTACTATTCTTTCATAGAGTGAGGACTTGCCGAAGTGCATACAACTATATGGAATGGCTGTAGTCGAATACTGTTTTAACATCCAGTCATTCCAATGAGTTCCACTTGCATTCATTACAGGCAGCTGTAGTTGAATACTGTAACCCGATGTGGTTGCATGGGGTGTTCATGCACACTACTGTTAGATGAAGGATGGCTGCAGTCAAATACTGTAATCCGATACGATTGCATGGGGTGTTCATGCACTACTGTTAGGCGACGAGTGGCTGTAGTTGAATACTGTAATCCGATGTAAATGCATGAGGTACTGTAACCCGATGTGATCGCATGGGGTGTTCATCCACTTATAGGCGAAGGGTGGCTGCAGTTGAATACTGTAATCCGATGTAATTGCATGGGGTACTGTAACCCGATGTGATCGTATGGGGTGTTCATCCGCTACTGTTTCAACAATCTATGTTTTCTTGGATGATCCGTTTTCTTGGATGTCCATGTTATCTTGGATGTCCATGTTTTCTTGGATGCCCATGTTTTCTTGGATGAGCCAAAGATATCTTGGGTGAGCTATAGGTATAAGTCTTATTTACTTCAGTTGACAGGAACTTCTTGATTTATTGGAGTATACTTTACAGTGCTCCAAGTATTTCAGAGAGTCAAAGCAGAAGAATGAAGTCAAGACAATGAACCATTATCATCATCGGCATCCATATCTCCTTCTCATATTCAGCAATTCTCAGATGTCTGTCAGGTCCCAGGGGCCTTCTGTTCCCAAAAAATTTCACAGTTCAGTCTTTTATACACTCCAGCCACTAGTCTCTAACATTAAATGTCAAAAATACCAAAAGCGTACTAATGCTAAAATTACTTGAATAATCTGTACAATTATCATATGTTTTTGACAGATATTAAATGTAGTTTACACAGTGATACAGTTTATCCAAGATACACTTCAACTTTTACCTGAAATAAAATTTGAACATCTGGTTCAGAGACTATCACTTTCAAAACAACATGGTTGCCTCCGTGCAGAGAAGAATAAACTATGCATCTTTTATCTTCAATAACCACTGGAATACATCAAACCACAGTTTGTCATGCCATGACTTACCAAGGTAGTACATATTTCTAGCTTGGTCATGTGAATAAATCAGTGTAACTTCATTAATTAATGATCTACAGCTCAAAAACTATGGCCATGTGGCACCAAACGAACTATCTCGTTACAACAACCGCATGCAAGTAAAACTGCAGAGAGACTGCAGATATCCTCGAAATACTCGTTATCAATGATAATTATCTATAATCAACAACAAATATCAGAACCACAATTAGAGAACACACAAGAGAGATATTCTAAAGAACAACAACTTGTAATAAAAAGAAATTGCAAATACAAACAGAGTAAATTGATGGTCGTCTCATTATGATGGGTGTTTGATGAATGAGTGAGGGGTACAGTTGTATGCGGAATCATTGTCAGATAAGTAGTTTAGCGAGACACACTTCTTCTCAGGTGGAAGTGAACGGAGGAGGTCATGAAATGCTCGGTTAAAACGTTCGCATTGTTCATACCATTGCAGATGATAATGCGTCGTGCTACCATTGGCCACATTGTAAATAGCACAATGAATTCCTTGATGACAGTTCCCTCAAAGTTTCTGCCTTTGTCACTGTGTATGCGCCATGGAACGCCACAAAACAGTCATTGACCAGTACCTTTGCTACTTTTTGCGCCGTTTGGTCACGAGTTGACACCACTTGCGTGTACTTGGTGAAAACATCGGTTATCACTTATACATTCTTCATACCATACGATTTCTCCAGAACGGTAAAATCTGTGGCTATTACCTCCAGCGATGTTTTGGCAATCAAAGAACACAGACTCAGTTGCACTTTCTTGCCATCCTTGAATAGCATAAAGGAACTGCAGAAGCTACAGTGGTGTCGTACATCAGATTGCCTGTCTATCCAATAACACAGTGATTGTAAGAGTCTCATGGTTCGTTCTTCACCTTGATGACCGGGCTTATCGTGGACTTCGGATAGGACTTGATCCCTAAGGAACCCAGGCAAAATCAGTTGCCTCAGATCTCGACCAGTGATACAGACTTTGCGGAAAAGGACAGCTGACACCTCAACTATCTGCTCCCAAGATCCTAACAGTTTTTTCACAGACTTGGATTCCTTCCTCAGCTCACCCGGGTGTTGTTGATATTTCAAGTATCAATAATATCGTAGTCGAGCAATGGTGGTATCCGAGCGCTGTAGCTGGCTCATTTCTGCTGGTAGAATGGAAGGGAAACTGAAATATATGTGGGGCCAGTCCTCCCAGATCGAGTCTGCTCCTCCTCCGGTAACACCTCCTTCGTACTATTGTGGAACTGGGTTTCAATTTCAGCTGGTATGGGTGTACTCCTACATGTTCTTCTGCACGACAATCTGTCAGGCTCTCGCTGTACTCTGCCTTCTGGCTCCAGCCATCAGCGTTGCGATAGCTAGTTCCGGATCGGTACTTGACTGTGCACTGAAACTGCGCGAGCTCACTTGCCCATCGCGACTCCGTGGCATCCAATTTAGCTGTGGTGTTGAAGGAACTAAGAGGGTTATTGCCAGTTTAAACAACGGATTTTGTGTCTATCAGCTTGTCTCGGATCTTTTAGCAATAGCCCACTACATCGCGACAAGGTCTCACTTCATGCTACTGTATTTCTCCATGGATTTTTCACTGTCTTACAGACAACGACTGGCATAGGCGAGGACCACACTTCTTTCCCCTTGTCGCTTGAAGAAAACGTATCGAAACCAAGGAAACTGGCACCAATCTCTAAGACGAAGGGAGAGCTGAAGTCCGAGTGTTCCAAAAGTGATGAGATGCACAAGCCCTCCTTCACTGCGTTGAATGCTTCGGTACACTGGTACGCCCAACGCTGCATGAACAGTAGCTGATTTTCTCTAAGTTCGCTTCTTGTTTTTCTTCTTGTTTGGAGTTCCGCCTAGAAGAGGAACAGCTATTTTGATATATCCAAAGACAAATCGGCGACAGTTGCCAGACATGGTCAGAAAACCTCGCAACTTTCTTTCTGTTCTCAAAAGCTTGCATTCACTCACAGCCGGTGTCTTGCCCGGATCAGGTGAAATACCTCCTTGGCCAACGAGGTGTCTAAGATAGCGTAGACTCTTGAACAAGCAGCACTATTGAGGTTTCACTTTCTAAAAGTTAATTCGTCAGGCGTGTCAACACCAGTCGACTTAACGTTTCGCAAAGACCGTACTTCCCTCTGGAAGGTGTTTTCTTGACATCATCTATGCTGCAAAATTATTTTGTGCTGCCAAGAACTTGGAGTACCTGTTCTATTCTGTAGGTCTTGGAGTTAAGGGTCCGATAATCCACACAAAGCCTCAAACTGCCACCATTCTTCTTGGCAAGCACGACCGGAGACGCAAACGGGCTGGTCGACTCAAGCATTATGTCTTTTCTAGGGCAAGTTTAAGATAGTCCCTTACCTCTCCCCTTTGGTGCGGGGGTTGGCGACGATGTGTCACCATAACTGGTATGTTGCCTTTAAAGTGATCGTAAACCCTCAAGTAAAGTTTCCATCAAATGAAAGACCATTGCACACAGTGTGGGAAAATATTTATTTTAAATTTTTACCATTTTATTACACAGAGTAAACTGCAATTAAAGCATGGTATTCTATGGTGGTCTGTTGCACTCATATTTAGGTCCAGTGACGTCACACTGCCTTAATATATATATTTCAAACTTTGTATGCACTTTCCAGTGCTTGATTCAAGCTTAAGGTATGTATATTTTGAGTTTCAAAACAGACTCACTTTTCCAATGTGCATGTTTCACCAAAATCTGGGAGATGGTGACTCATGAGTGTCAAGTCAATTTGAATCTTGCATTTCATTTGCCAGATTTTTGGAACATGCACATTGGAACAGTGAGTCTGTGTTGAAACTCAAAATATACATATCTTAAGCTTGAATCAAGCACTGGAAAGTGCATACAAAGTTTGAAATATATGTATTAAGGTAGTGTGACGTCACTGGACCTAAATATGATTGCAACAGACCACCATAGAATACCATGCATTAATTGCAGTTTACTCTGTGTAATAAAATCGTGAAAAAAATTAAAATAAATATTTTCCGACACTGTTCGCAATGGTCTTTCATTTGATGGAAACTTTAATTGAGGGTTTACGATCACTTCAAGCAGGATTCGATGGGACTCCACATCGCCACATCCAACCTCATCGTCAGATTTACTGAATATGTTGACATTCTTCAGCAACAACTGTCCAAAGAACTCCTCTGATACAGATTCAATGCGTCTCCAATTTTGACTATTGTCGCAAAATCATGGGCTGCACTAGACACATCTGCTGCCGGAGTTTCGTTGAGGTAAACTTCGCAGTCAGTGACATGCCCGACTTGGACATTTCGCAAAGCCGCAGCACACCAATCATTGTTCTTGCGTGCAGACACAAATCAGAGTCAGAAAAGTTGGCCACCTACATAGGAACATAGCCACTTTTCCTAGCAGAGACCCGTTCCAGTCCCATGGCTACATTAGGAAATGTTCCAATATGTTGGTCACTGAACTCCAAAAGTGCGGACTGATTGCGAAGATTGAGTAAAACTGCGTAAATAGTTAGACCCTGAGAGTTTTGTCATAAAATTCCTTCTTGTTCTGGTCGGCACCTCTCCCCACTTCCCTTATATGTGTTGTAATTTTTCCCTGTATATGGCGAGATTCTGCTGGTGGACGTTTCGTCCCCGAGGCCCGCCCCCTGTACAGACCTTTTGGTCTTTGATATATGTTGGCATTTGTGGGAAGTTGATGCTGGGTCGACATCGGGCCTTACAGACTAGTCTTTTGTGTTAAATGCCGTCATTTACACCTGACGACGATACAGCTCCCCAATCTCCAATGTACGAGTTGTCACAGCGAAACAGCTCACAAATTATCAGTATACGAGTTGTCAGAGCATTTCCACCATAGCTCTCTAGATTTGTATCTAATACCGCTTATGCCGGTGCTAGGGGCCGTGTGGTCATATCATCCAAGTTGCCACATGAACAGGTACAATAAAAGCGTACCTGAGATACAACACATATCACGAATCGTTAGATTCTTGGTATGTGCTTTAGAATAGGTTAACCAGAAGACTATTCTGTGAAGTCATGTGACGCTGTCAGTATGTCGGCACCTCTTCCCACTTCCCTTATATGTGTTGTAATTGCGGTGTCAACCGGATCATGAACAACCAACTAGATATTCTGTACTGGAGGAAAGGACAGATCGCAGTCCAAACTTCATTTGTGAGCGCCGCCTTTTGGAGATCCGCCCCGACATTTGGACCTCGGACACCCTGGGACAGAGGGATGGCACAAACCTCATCCTCAAGAGCGGATCTAGCGAAAATTCATAGGGGGTCGACTATCACAGCCCGACAGGTGAGATTAGGCCCCGGAAGCTCTGGGTCCTAGATGGACGAAGATGCGTTCTAAGCGTTTTCCCGGAAATAAATCTAAACAAAATGCATGCAGGTTTATGGCCCTATATTCACGTTTGTTTCGCGTAAGCAAGATTCAATATTGAAAAAATCACACCTCATCCCTCATTCGACTTGCTGTTTTCATTTAACACAAAACAAAAAATGCCCTTTACGTCATGAAACATTAAAAAGCAATAAGATACCGATATGATTACTTTATACAAAGCTGAATGGAAAAGAATTCTCACAATCCAACAGGCGAGGGTCCAGGGGTCGCCTAGGCCCCAGAAGCTCTGGAGTCCTAGATCGGTGAAGATGAGTTCTAAGCCTTTTCTCGGAAATAAATCGAAACATAATGTATGCAGATTAATGGTTCCATTTCCGCGTTTCTTTCGCATAAGCAGGCATTGAGATTGGAAAAAATCACACCTCAAACCGGACTCCATTTGACTTTCTGGTTGAACACATACAAAACAGGCCACACCCCGTCACGTGGTGCGTTCGCGGTGACTGTGTCTGTGCATATATTGAAACTTAAATAATAGTCTATCGTTCATGAATAACCATATGAATAAAAGATGGCCTGTTTAATACACCTTTACTCTAATTCCATAATTCACATTCGTTTATTTTACATGTATATCCATAAGATATTATTTTTACGCGGAATCTCAGGTTTCGCTGACCCCTCAAGTGCAGGTTTTTCTGGTTCATATGAGCTTAAAAAATTGTTTTTGCAGATTTCATGGTGGGCTCAGGGCCCCCGTGACGGCTTCCCTCTGTAGAGCCGCCCTTGATCCTCATCCCGTGCATCTTCGGTACTGTGTATAAAGGTAAACCCAGGCTACATGGATCCGATGGGCCAACCAACTTCCTATTTCATGGGGGTTCGCCTTTAGCTGGATGCGTCAGGTCATGCTGCTGGACAGGCGACGGGTCCTGTAACATTGTCTTTGGAAGTACCCACTTATAGGTGGAACCATGGAGCTGCATGGATGGACCCCAGCACAAGGGCCTCGTTCAGGAATGAACAGGAAATCTGATCCCACGTTGAGGTACGGGAGGCTTGTGACAGAGGCTCGTGTGGAACTTGTCTATGAACAGTATTCAGCGTGTTCATGTTGGGATCATGTAAGGTTGGAGATTTGACAAGCCCATGGCTAACAAAGCTGACCCTTGGCCCAAGGCGAAGACAGAGCAAATACTAAATTTAAAATGGCTCCCGCTGGGAGGCTCCTTACTCCGCCGGGAATAAGGGTGCAGTCCACACTAGCCACGGTTTCGCACAAAGTGGCCCCCTCCTAATTTCATAACAAGGAAGGTCGCCCACTTTTGACAGCATTATAATTCTTCCCTTTTAACTAACTGATATCTATATTACCATCCTGTTGGACGTAACTATTTCTTCAAATGGGCATATAACAATTGCTCGTAGATCGCACCTACGCGCCACAAAGGAGTTAATCGTGCGCAGGAGTGAATATTTGGCAGGACTCCTTTATGGCGATGAAATTTTACAAAAAAAATCTTTTCATACGTTTTCTCTGGGTGGCGGGACGAATTTGACACATTTCCCTAAATCCGTTTTGGAGTTTTACAAAAAGTTGAAGGAGGTTTAAGGAGGATTGCGCGTCTTTCGTTATCAAGTTCAATAGCCCACTTGTCTCCTGAAATAATGGCACAGGTATGCCTATTAAGAATATATATACCTTGACAGGGTTTTTGTTGACGATTTTACAGGAGTGAATAAGATTTAACGTCGCTTTCAACATTATTTCAGTCATATCGTGACGAACCAACTAAGCACCACCCAGCCAAGTTGCGTCCCTGCTACTTCAAGGAAGAAATCTTTGAAGCAGCATGGGACCAGACACTCTCCATCCACCCTATAGAACAGCGCACAAGACACAGACAGGACGCTTACTTAGTGCAATAAAGACAAGTGATATTACAGTGCTAGACATCACATCAAGTTCCTGTTGCTTCTCAGCAAAATACATTGAAGCAACAGGAATTTTTACAACTATTTATGGTCGAAGAGTCGAACCATGCCTGTTTTCAGCCGCACTACGTACAACACATATAAGGTAAGTGGGAAGAGGTGCCGACATACTGACCGAGCCACATGACTTCACAGTATAGTCTTCTGGTTAATCTATTCTAAAGCACATACCAAGAATCTAACGATTCGTGATATGTGTTGTAGCTCAGGTACGCTTTTATTGTACCTGTTCATGTGGCAATTTGGACGATATGACCACACGGCCCCTAGCAACGGCATAAGCGGTATTAGATACAAATCTAAAGAGCTGTGTGGACTGCGCTCTAGGTAGGTGCGGCGAGGAAGGGTTGGCATTAAGCACCATAGTCGTAGGAGGCGCTTTTTTGCCAGGTAATTGTCGAACATGGACGGTTTTGCGACATGTTGATGGTGATATTAATCGAAACATTCCTTAAAACGTTTTACGATCTCGACTTTAGGTCTGGTACAACTATGCGTTATGGCGCTGTTATTCTGGCAGCCGTTATGCAGTCTGCCGTGCCTTGCCATGACTTCAAATCATGAATGTTCGAATTATAATAAACTTACCTCGTGACCCGGATACATGTTCATCTTGGTCTCTCTCAGGTACGGCGTATCACGTTGGGCACACCGGTTCTCGTTAGATCACCGAAGTTAAGCAACGTTGAGCCAATACTTGGATGGGTGACCGGGTGCTATACTGGCTGGGCTGATCAGTGTCCAGGACAATAGGAACTGTTGACACTCTCATGTTCTGGCACATGTAGGCACCGTCGTGATATGACTGAAAAAATGTTGAAAACGACGTTATGGGCCTACCTTGGTGGTAGGCAGGGTCTCTAGGCCGTACATCGGATTTATCTAAGTGAACGAGTAAACAAAAAGAGGTTTCACCCAACGCCATGTCTTGTATTTATTTTTATTTTTTAAAGCAAATAACGTATGAACAAGGAATAACGATACAGTATTCACATGTGGCCGTACAAACCGGACACGGCATACAACACTTCAAGTCTTGGAGGTACAAAAGGGTTAACTTAGCGTGAAAATGAAGGGTTCCGCTCTAAATGCTAAGTTTTCTGTGGTGTACATATCTTTATTGTTCATCAGACGGAACAAACCAATAACCATAGAACACATCAAGACGCCTATCCAAAGACTGTGATGGTTAGTACTGGAACACGTGTTGAACAAAGACGCTGCGCTGTTGAACATCGCTTTCTGAATTCAAATTTTCGTTGCTGTGTCAGACATTTGCGCTTAAAATCGATTTACTTTGGGCTAGGACTTTATGCTTGGCGTAAAAGTAAGTGAAAGCATCCCGCTGTTGGATGTACTAGCGCATCTGGCGGTCGATGACACGGAACCACTTGTTGGTCCCACTGGCATTGGTGTGGTTATGAAGGACGCCAATATACAAGGCTTTGTCGATGTTAGGGTCGTGTCGATTCACATAGTTACAACTGAACTTGCTGTAGCAAAACTTTTTCGACGAGCGGACGATCATCGCATCTCCGGTCCACTCCAGTTTGAAAAGACCTGTGGTGCGTTTGTCAAAGCTGTAGTGTTTCCAACGAGGCAACCATCGATCCTGTTCGGCTGCGTCACGAGCCCGCAGCTCGAATTGATGACGGTCACGTACGCACAATCCGTATCCATGCCGATGAGTTTTCAATTGATGGATCCAAGAAGATGCCCATGGCATAATAAAAAAATAAAAAAATGGTGAGATATGTGGAGATGGGGAAAAACTGATGACGTCTGGCGACTGAACAGCAACCACATGCCGTTAGAGGAAATCATCCCTCGGCCCCTCATATTCCGACTAGAAATCCCAGCATGCAGAACTTGGTGAATTGGTACACCATGTATCCGATATGGAGGGGTGTCCAGGCCGTGGCTCAAGCCGTGGCACAGCGCAGTAAAAATGCGCCGACCATACTCCCAATAAGAATGCGTCAAGGTTGAGTGACAAAGCCAATACTTCGGAATACGATCGCATATTCTCACCAATGTCATCTTGACGGGCCTCGGTGTTTTTGACGAGAGGTGGACACTCGGCAAATGTTTCTTTCCTTTGCTCGGGGGCGTCGACATCACACTCGATGATTCCAAACATTTGTTCGACGGGGACAGCATGGAGGATTCGAGGTAGGGTCCGAGTCCAGAGGTGTTCCAATGTCCGGGTTGGTTCTGTCGCATTTCCACAGATGGTGGTAATCGTACCGTAAACCCTTATCAATAGCAACCAGGGAATTCGTCAGAATCCACCGTATTTTCAGGTCTGAATATTAGGTGCCGAGGGATGCTTTCCTGTAGAGTCATATGGTTGGTTTTTAGTCGCCAGACGTCGTCAATTTTCCGACCTCTTGCATATCGCTCCACTTTATTACCCGTATATGGTAGGATTCTGCTGATGGACTGTTATTCCCCGAGGCCCGCCCTCTGTACATGTCTCTCGACAAATATGTGAAGGTTTATTGTTTTGGGGGGGGGGGGGGGGAATTTAAGCCCTACGACGTCGGGCATTACAGGTTAGTTTCCCTGGGTATTCTTGCATTTACCAGGTTTACCCCATGTTGAGGCGTTTCCTCTATCAGACGTCCACGATGCTCATCCATTAACATCAGATGATTTGTTTGAGCTGACCTGTCGTCACAGATCTCGAGCTAGCGTATCTAATTCCGCTTAAGCCGGTGCTAGGGGCCGTGTGGATACTTCATATTCTCCACATGAATGGCTGGAATAAAAGCGCGGCTGAGATACTAAGGCTACGTTCGACAATATTATCAGCTGCCTTGATGAAGGACTCGACAGGCAGCTGGCTCAATACTATGGAAAATAGAGCATAAATGCCTGAGCATTCAGAGGGCTTGACGGAAGGAGGTGTATTATCATCCTCTACGTCTGTCTTCCTTGGTTCAGATTTCTGCTGTAGCGTGTATTGTTGAACTGGAACTCGTGTACAACAAGTCGGAAAGTCCAGGTCAGGTGGTCAAAACTGGTTAGAATCACCGTCGCTAAATAGCCCATCAACCGTGTAATCAGGTAATGTGGATTGCCGGTGCACACGAATCAGGCCGGGGACATTTCATAATCAGGGACGGGGTATATGTCTTTGTGTCCATTGGATTTTGGCTGACGCGGCATCCATGGGTGCAAATATGGCTTCAAATTTATAACAGGAACGAAATGGAAAATAGCGATGTTAACTCGGGACGTCGATCCCTTCATTTGTCTGCTCCTAGGGAAAACTCTAAGGCGCATGGCTGATTCCAGGCGTCTCAGTGCGTGGAATCCAGTCACTCTGGTTCTCGGTACAGCGTTCCACATCCGGTTGCGCATCCCCCCAAATCTCCTACCCACACTACTCTAGGTGGAAGCCTGGGTTCAGGCGTCTCATTCGGTGAAATATCCATGTCTCCAGTCACTCTGGTTTTCGGTACAGCGTTCCACTTCCGGTTGCGCATGTGCAGCCCAACTCCCCTACCCGACTACTCTATGGAGAAAACCGGGGTTCAGGCGTCTCATTTGTTGAAATACCCATGTCTCTAGTTTCTCTGATTCTCGATACAATGTTCCACTTCCGGTTGCGCAATGCTACTCCCCCACCACTCGAGGGCGAAAGCCTGGGTCCAGTCGTCTCATTTGGTGAAATCCCCATGTCTCTTGTCCTTCCCATTCTCGGTGTAGGAGATGTGGAGAAAAGGGGGTTCTTCAGACATAGTGATGACTTACTAGAATTCCCCATGACAAGCCTCACCCTGTTCAGAAACGATTGACGGATGCTTCAACTTACATGTTTACATTCTGCGAGAGGCACAATACCATGATAAAGACTATAGGCCTATACCATTTTTTAATACTAATGGGAGGGGTCTATACTGTGTAGCTATGTAATAGTAAAGAGTGTATTTATTCCGTATAACTCCCAATCCACTCACTGCCCTACACACACTTTGATGACGTATTGTCCTTCACCAAAAACATGTTTAGACTTCTTTGCCCCTGAATTGATGACGCCACTGGAATGTTCAGACAAGCTCCGACATGTTCATATGGAAAGCGTATCAACCTCTGTTTGACCTTTGACTTCTGTGTGACCAAAGTCGCGTGACCGAAATTGACCTTAGACCCTGACCGGAAGTGACCTTTGACCCTGCGGAATGGTGTTGTGCAAATGCGCAGGGTAAAAGGTCACTTCCGATCAGAGTCAAAGGTTACTTCCAGTTACGGGACTGTGATGCCACAGAGGTCGGAGGTCAAGTTGAGGGTTAATACACATTCTCCAATACTAACGTAGGGTATTTCTGTCGCCGGTAAAGACGTTTTTCACCGTCTCGTTATAATTTAATCAGAAAAGCAACGCCAATTTGGGAGCCGGACATTTGTTTTGGTCAGACAGTAGTGAAATTGGTTGGGAAAACTATCAGTTGAAGGATATTGACCTAAAACCGAGAAAAGTATAGGAAAGGATATTTAACGCGGGTTGGGAGCCGGAAACACAAAATGTGTATGCACATTATAAATATAATTACAAGCGTCTGGTCCGTCATTCATAATTCAGCCGTCGTCCATTAGAGAATATCCGCGTCCATAATCCAAAGACCTATTCCATATTCCATATAACAGTATTAGCACCAAATTCAAAAAGACAATCATAGTATACATAAACATAGGCTTGTTTCCTGCAAGAGAGAAGCTGTCAACAGTTTTCAACGATGCCAACAAGACATCATGATGTTCTAAAAATATCAAATCCGTATCGCTGATCACTATTCTTAATCCATAATATTCGTTGTAAAGTCATCATCTAAAGAATGGTGTATCTCAGTCACGCTTTGATTGTGGCTGTTCATATGAGTACCATGAGGATCTTGAAGTACATGGGTTCATACGGCCCCTAGCCCCGGGTTAAGCGGAATTAGACACAAGTTACGAAACGTAGCGCCATAGATCTTGCACGCTACGCTCGTATTTTGCTATCAGCATGCGATATGTATCGCCAAATTTGAGAAACTTTAAGTGGAGGCGCTTGGTGGAATAGCCCTGTTTTATAAGTTTCTGCAACAATGTTTTGTGACGTTGATTAAAATCGTCACATTTAACACAGGATCTAGCAAATGCTACTAGGCGTGATATGTACACGCCATATGCAGGTCCCACTGGAATATTACTGTCCAGAAATGGATAGTTTACGATGTCGAAATTGTAATCATCTCTTTTGTCATACAGTCGACGAGAGAGAACTATTTGAAGAAATGATTACAAACTAAACTCGTGGACTTCGAAAGGCTGCCGTTATCTGTGTGATTTTATGGTTTTGATGTTTGACTGTGATTTTTAGAAATACATAGTTTTTCCTATTTCCCAAAATTTGAGATATAGAGGTTGTGTTAATTGTAATGCTTTAGTTACCTTTGACAGTCATAACAGGATGAAATGTACGAAGTACAATAATTTGATAATTTATTCCATTAATTAATTTGATGCTTCAGAGAAACTTTTAATGAAAACCAGAGCGTCTGAAATCCTCCGACGTTGAAACTACTGATTTGGCTTGGAACCTTAACATTCAGTACCCAGCATGGAAATCAATCTCGAGTGATATCCTGTGGCAAGTTATCCACATACCAAATCTGCAAAGAATCCGTTCAGGTTTTTGAAAGTTACCGTCCAGAAGTAACTATTTTTTTTACTTGTCTTCCTGGTACTTCAGCTTGTCACGCCTTCTGAAACCTTTTTTTTATCACCATACTGTAATGTATTCCAACTAGTTTCTCCATTTTTTCAGCCGTTGTAGAATTTGAACACACGTTTTTTTCTCTCTCTCGATCGGGAGACGTTGATGACACTGACAGATTTATCTCCTTCCTCTATCTGCATTGCCAAGATCAATGTCCTCACTTCATGATGTTGATCATCATCCTAACGCATGACACGATCATACGTAGAAACTTCTGCTCATAGCCATGCAGTAATGGGTGATATCTGAGTATATTAGGGCATTTCCCAATTGGTCACATCCGATTGGTCCCATGAGATCCGACTACGGCGCAATCACATTCATAAAACGAAGACACACCTCCAGAAAGCCATCGACTGAAATGATCCCTTGGTGGGCCTCGAAATGCCCCTATCAAAGCATATCATTTTCCTGTGAACTGTCGCCGATTTTATTTTTTTGAAATAGGTAAGGTCGTTTGTAATATGATCTTTCTTAAGAAAAACAAAGAGGCATGCTCCATTAGAGTGAGAACTAAAATAGCTGATTCGCACAACTTCGTTTTTGTCTCGCATAGAATCCCCCGTCTTGCGCCTCTGCACTCAAGTGAGACTGACATGTCTGAGATGCCCAGGTCAAAATATTTAAATACAGATAGTTTCATTGACTCGTTTATATGCGGCGGGCATGCGACTTGATGCTTCAGGAACTTTCACACAGGATTATGTCCCTCCAGAAATATGTCCTTTGCAGCTGAGAGGAATAGGACTAGAATACATGCCGAATCATAGTGTTAAGCTAAGGGCAGTGTTAAGTGAAACGTGAAATGCCCTCAGCAAGCTAAGACGGATGTTGAATCGGTGGGCTCATTTCTCTCACCAGATTGATCCACTATTAGGGAGTTCAGTGTAACATGTCAACAAAAGGTTCAATTATGAGATTAAATTTGTTGGAACGATATTTTCTTAAATATCATAACAGCAGGGGGGTTTTAGCCACTTTTTCATCTAGGTAAGTTAACCCAGATTAAAAACTTGAATTTGAAGAATTGAATTTTTGAGAAATTTTGAAATTGAGTTTTGCCCCAAACAATTGAGTTTTTTTTATCGATGGGGAAATGCGCGCCAAACACGCGCAAAAAGTGTGTTATAGTGGATAAATATTGAATTCTTCAAGAGATAAGTCCAGTTCCCAAATGAAAATGTTGAATTCTCGTGACAAATAATCAAGCAAAATAAGTGTAGTTGTTGTTGCCTTCACTAGATCAACTCGCGAGTGCTACGTTAGCGTGTCTGAAGCAAGTCAAAATCGGCACGGGCAACGCAACGTTCATGTTCATGTGTTAGCTGCCCGTGTTAGCAAGCACGATTTTCTTCCGATTAAAGTTTTTTTCAGCTTTTATTCTTCGCAATAAAACGTACGAATCACTCCGCTTGTTCTGGTTTAGTTATCGAATTGATGTTGCCAGGCATGAACAGTCGATAGAAATATAGGCTAAATGGGCCAGATCGTGCCAGTCAATCTAGTGCAGTTCTTTTTATTTATCCATTAGTTTTGCCTTTCAAGCAAGGTTCTTCATTCGCTAACCACAGCGCCCTCAACGAGCAGATCAATTACATAAAGGGACATCACTTCCAAGCAGCTCTCGTAAAGTCTCTTTCTTTTTGGATTGGTTTTTCAAACTTCCGGTTCAGAATTGTAGACGAACAATCTGGGCTTGAAAGACAGACTTCCTTTCATCTGAGACAGCGCAAATTGTTACGAATTTCTAGTTCAATATCTTCTCCACATTTGGCCCTGTGACGGTAAGTCTTAGCCCGAAAACATCGGCTAAGGGGTCTATTTTTTTTTTTTTATTATTGTTGTTGCTGACCCTTTAGCCCGAATCACATATACAGACCGAAAAGGAAAAAAATAAATAAGACGTCAGTCGCTCGAGATCTTCAACTGCACACGGCGTGGGGAATTGAGACAAAGGCACAAAAAGCATTTTATCGAATAAATAATATGATTTGGCATCTCCAGAACTTTGATAATCAACTAATGACTCATTCCGTTAGACGAAATCTTCTTCCAAACTCTAATTTTGTCATCTAACTCGTCAAGTTGCCGCCATTTTCAGTCTCGTTGAGAAACGAGATTTCCAACGCGATTGACCTTTCTGACCACGTGACTCGTCCATTTCACCATAGTCAGATCAGAAAGGTCACGATACTAGTGCGCACGCGCGGTCAAGTCTCGTCGAGCTAATGGCGGTAAACATCGAAATCGAGCGTTTATTGTGTTTTCTTCGTCGTCACTAATTTTTTAGAGTCCCAAACAGTCATTAGAGATGGTACATGGTGAAAGAAGCTCAGGTCGGTCAAACTGTATCAAATTGGCATATTTTTTCTCTCCCGTTTCGTTATTTTCGTCAGCGAAAAGTTGCTCTTCGCCAGTCAAATTTTTATCGCTAAAATTTAACCTAGGTGCGATCTCGGCTGTGATAGGAATGCCACGCCCCCTTACCCTAAATTTACCTATCACAGCCAGAGTTTCTGGGTTAGGTAAGTCTCAACTCTGCTTTGTTTTTTCGCAATCTTGCGGACAATGCGATTTGGTCCCCCATGAGACCAAGCTGATCCAATAAGGCTGCACGCATTGCGGCAGCCTTAATGACAATCGATAGAGATTTATTGAAGATTACTGAATTTGACCAACCAATGGTTGTGTATGTACTGCACCATTCATTGTCCACCGCTTATATTTTCACATCTAGAACAATATTATGTGAATGGTTAAGTAAATATTATGAGGTACTCAGCTAATTAACATCACACATGCTTACAGTTTGTGATGTACATGTTTACATTTGATATTTCCCCGTCCGAAGGACGACTTTTACGTTAGTTGTGCTCAATTACTGCGAAATTCCACTAAACATTTAACGTTTTGTGCTACCTGTATGTGACTTGAGCTATATTTAACACGTGAAGGGTTCGCTCAGCACAGACATACACTTACTGCTACTCACGGTTAGCCGCATATGGTACTTTTGGGAAATATCTGGTCTTTGCAAGGCTCCCAATCCAAAGGTGTTACAATACTGAAGCCGTGATCATCTTTCAAGAATGACGGTCTCGTATCATATAAGCATGCCCACAATGATGATGATGGAAGAGAAGTACTGGATATTGTCAAACCGAGATATAGCTTATCAGTGTGACAACCACGTGGTCTCGATGGATATGGCGATCTCTCTCGTCAAAGGTCAAGTAGTGATTTAACAGTTATATTATGCAAGAGAGTGTAATGATATTAAGTCAAAACAGATCATCTCGGAATGCTGCAGATTTCCGAACGTGCTATTTGAAAATATTACGACAGTAATAGGGAAACGAGATAATGACACATTTAAGGTTATAGCATTGACTTCAATCAGTTTCATTCATTTTTCATCACAACATTTGAAAACCTCAAGTATGAGGAAAAACTGTTTCTTTCAAATGAAACAATGCTTTGTTAGGTAATACTTTTAAACAATTATCGTCAAAATATGTGAAGAGACATATGGGGTATATTGTGGCGAATCAGAGAGAAAAGCAGTATTAATTCTTCTCGCGAAGGAGACTTTTTAGTATAAACTTGTCGATACCTCAGTTGAATCTGTGCCACGTGTTGGTATTGCGAGACTGAGTTTCTCTTGATTATATTTACAGAACTCACCTTCCGTTCCTTTACTTGAGATTATATCCTGAGTTTTGAGAGCTTATGCAGTTTTGGTCGGGATACCAGGACAGGACTTATCAGGACTGAAGAGAACGCTGTTCTCAAGTCATCTTGGATGGCCCTCACTAGCAGATGTCAGACTGATGTCCTGACATGACATTTAACGCTGATATCTTATATATACAAAGCATGTTTTTCCATGCCGTCAATAGAAAACAGGCTGAAGTATATTGCGCACTTGGCTTGTTTGCAACAGCTCCCTGATATGTCGTGATGGAACGCCAAGATCAGTGCGGGGCATTTGCAGGAAATGTGACAACAATGCGAGAGGCAGATATTCATTTTAAAATTTTCCGATTACTGTGTCCAAATGAAGATCTCCCAAATAACGCCTGGATGTTTTCAAGTAAAATAAACCTGTAAATGATTTGTTTATATAAATGCAGGAATAATGCCAGTAATCATATAAAGAGTGTTTCTAAGTTTGCTTTCTATAATTTCCATGTCGTCATACAACTCTCAAAAACATTCATGGCTTATTCAGGCCAAGTAGTATATAAAGTGCATTACAGACCATATTTTGACGAGTGCGCAGGTGTTTCTGCGCAGATTTGCGGAGGAAGTGCGGAGGGGTTTCCCAGTGGGGGATTCCCCAGTGGGGGTTTCCCAATGACGATCACGTGATCAAGGCATGTCTAGACTTGTTCTGGGTTGTACAGTTCTGCCATACGGAGGATGGGTACTAGTATTTCGCTGACGTCCTAGTAATAAACATAATCTATAGGTGTTGTGGCGGCTGATGTGGGTGGTGGGACCAAAATGGCGGCTAGTGGGTGGTGGAGGTGGTGGGACCAAAATGGCGGCTTGTGGGTGGTGGAGGTGGTGGGACCAAAATGGCGGCTTGTGGGTGGTGGAGGTGGTGGGACCAAAATGGCGGCTTGTGGGTGGTGGTGGTGGTGGGACCAAAATGGCGGCATCGAGTGAGAGATCAAGGCATGTTTAGACTTGTTCTGGGCTGTACAGTTCTGCCATGCGGAGGATGGGTACTAGTATTTCGCTGACGTCCTAGTAATAAACATAATCTATAGGTGTTGTACCATGTTAATAGGATCAGTCTAGCATCTGTACCACCCTAGGGTCGATCATCTCCGCAAGAAAACAACAAACAAAATGGCGGCTCAAGGATGGTGTGGGGACGCCCTTCCCACATCACGGCGTCGACCGTAGCGCCATCTGCACACATTGACGCAAGGGAGACAACTCGTGCGGCCTAATGGTATGGACATAGCCGTGTTGGAGCTAGGGGAGCCACAAATGGTCCAATGGGATCGAGTGAGGTATCAAAGTGAAGCTTATGTGAAGGGGCATCTGATGGGCTGGGTGTGGGGTTGAAATATCGGCATTCTGCGCATGCGCGGTGGCCCAAGGGTATGGAAATAGCCGTTTTGGAGCTAGCGAAGCCACTATTGGTCCAGTGGGGTCGAGTGAGGTATCAAAGTGAAGCTTATGTGAAGGGGCATCTGATGGGGTGGGTGTGGGGTTGAAATATCGCCATTCTGCGCATGCGCGGTGGCCCGAGGGTATGAAAATAGACGTTTTGGAGCTAGCGAAGCCAATAATGGTCCGATGGGGTCGAGTGAGGTATCAAAGTGAAGCTTATGTGAAGGGGCATCTGACTCGACTAGTGGGTTGAAATAGCGTCATTCTGCGCATGCGCGGTGGCCCAAGGGTATGGAAATAGCCGTGTTGGAGCTAGGGGAGCCACAAATGGTCCAATGGGATCGAGTGAGGTATCAAAGTGAAGCATTCGTGAAGGGGCATCTGATGGGTTGGGTGTGGGGTTGAACTATCGGCATTCTGCGCATGCGAGTATTTTGACCCGGTGCATTATGGGCCATATCCAAGATGGCGGCACGTATGTTCAAGATGGCGGCACATCCGGTGTCGAAAACTGGCCATTTCGTCGGGATGTGGTCACCTAGTGTCGAAAACTGGTCCTTGTATGGGTCCTGCTAGACGTTTTGACGCCATGATATAGACCGGAGAGAGAGAGAAAACAACAACAACAAGGATGACACATGAGGGAACAACAACAACAACAAGTTTTTTTTCATATAGTTTATTTTCCCCTCCATCATAACATACCCACGCTGGGGGAGCCGCGTTGGGTATGTTTACAATTCAAGAAAGACTTGTCCAATCAGAGACCGCCATTTGCATCTGTCCTATTCGTTCCTGTCCGTTAGATGTATTCTTGTCCAATCAGAAGTCGCCATTTCAGAGAGTTCCTTCTTCGGTCATGTTCATTCTGAACCGTTTATTCTAATCATCGTCAGACAGGCCTGGATATTCTTCGGGCAGCATGTCCCGAAACAGTTGTTTGCGCATTCTGATCGCATTTTCCAGGGCCTCGGTGGGTGGTAAACCCATATCCTCTTCCAAGTGACGCTTGGTCTTCATGATGGACCTGTGCGTGGGGTCCCCTTTCATTTCAAGCGGTAGTAAGGTATACTGTTCATAGATCGCCATGGCTGTTTTCCTGATGCGGGGGCGCATTTGGGTGTACGTCTGTTTTAAATTATCCTCTCCGGCGTCCTCGATCGCTTCAGCGTGAGTATTGATAGCTGCTGTCACAATACGATCCCAGAAGGTGGGTTCTGCCTCACTTTCCTGGGATGAAGGCTGATTCTCTGAGGTCAAGCTCTCCATATCAGTAGATAGACTGTCAGCCATCTTGGATTCGGTATCAGTCGATGCACTCTCATCAATCTCTGTATCAGTATCTGCCTCAACGGGCTCCTCGGCGTCTTCAGTCCCATGTATATTTTTCTGGTGTCGCATCATATCGTAATGTCTGGTGAACGTGCGTTCACACTCAGAACAAGTATAAGCCATGTTGACGGTTGAACGTCGACTGTACGTGTTTTGGGAATACGCTCGCTTTTATAGACAGTAACGCCCATCAACGCTTAGCTCAACGCTTCAACGTCCTGGTGAATTAGCTCAGAAGCTCTGATTTCATGGAATTGACACCAATTCATCGAAATGCAGTGACGCCCGTCAACGCCCGTCGTTACGCCTTAACACTCGTTTCAACGCTTTAACACACTTTCTTAATGCTTTAACGTTGTTTAATGATGCGTTCGAACAAATGTTTCTTTTGTGCTATTGATCTGACATACGCCGCTTTCTAGTTCATGCCCGAGGTTTTCAACATCGACGCTGTTCTTTCAATTTCCATATGGACTGGGTCCTTATCCAACAATTTCATATGGGTCGACATACTGCTGACGTAAAGCCCGTCGTAGTCTGGGTGCCAATCTGTTATGGGCTAAAATTGCAGCTTCCTCTTTCGAATACCCTTTGCGTTGAAACTTGTTTCCTGTGGCCTCCAACATCCCGCCCATCTCGGCGTCCATACTTTCTTTGAACAAATCCTTCCATAGCCTCGAGTTCACATTATGTTCTTCAACCTCGGGTTGGGCCTTCACGGCTGGGTGATATTCCAGGACTGATGGTATGAAGCGGACCCGCTGTATGGGGGTGGGCTTCTGCTGCTGCTCTGCCAGGAGTGCACTCGGCGGATGGTGTAGGGGTATATGCCGTTGTGGTGATTCCTCGCCGGGTAACAGATGGGTCGTCAGCCGACGATCTTCGGGGGGATGGGCTTTTAAATCTACGAACAGGTAGCCGTACGGACGAATTGTCGCTTCTTGAAACGCCTGCATAAAATGGTCAATGTTCTGAGGATAAATTCGACTACCAAACACACGGATTTGTGCTCTATCAATGGGATTGGAGAACAACACAAAGTATTGGCAGTTCAAGGCAATATCTCTGGACGCCTTCCCTTGAGGAAGAGATTCTGAGTCAAATAGATGACGGACAGATTTCGATGATGGG
>JAVTVY010029261.1:0-126141 GCA_036873755.1 Hanleya hanleyi
AATGTCTAGAAGTGGGTTTCCCAGTGGACAAACATCGGTCCTATATCCCAGTATGGGCCTATATGGGTCAATATGGGTCTCGGTGACTTTTTTCAAAAATTTCACCGTTTCGCTCCGGGACACTTCTTATCATGTTCTAAATGACGAGACGAGTAAAACGAGACCCCACAACCCTACCGCAAATGTATAGAAGTAGGTTTCCCAGGATGGTCCTATACCTCCCATACCCCATATAGGCATTTTCCCGTAATTTAGAATAAAGTCCGTGTTCGGTATTTTTTCAGGAAATTTTTTACATACACCCACCCTGGAACTAGGGGGAGATAACTCTATTGACAGGCGAGCCCCGTTAAGCCCGGCGACCTATATACCCCCCATACCCCATATAGGTATTTTCCCGGATTTTTCGATAAAGTCCGAGTTCCGGTTTTTTTTTAGGAAAAATTTTACATGCACCCACCCCATTGCCTGAATGCCCCTTCACCTAGGCTTCACTTTGATACCTCACTCGATCCCATTGGCCCATTAGTAGCTCCCCTAGCTGCAAAACGTCTATTTCCATACCCTTGGGCCACCGCGCATGCGCAGAAGGCCGATAGTTCAACCCCACACCCAGCTTATTAGATGCCCCTTCACCTAAGCTTCACTTTGATACCTCACTCGACCCCATCGGACCATTTTATCTAGGGACTACTTTTTCTTCGCGGAAGCTTTTTCCCGAGACCGAATCACCGCCAAAATCGCTGCCAAACCGCATCACCGCGGATGAATACATGGAACTATTTTTCGCCATTTTGACCACCCCACCACGCCGCCATTTTGACCACCCCACCACGCCGCCATTTTGACCACCCCACCACGCCGCCATTTTGACCACCCCACACAGGCCGCCATTTTGACCACCCCACCACGCCGCCATTTTGACCACCCCACACAGGCCGCCATTTTGACCACCCCACAGCCGCCATTTTGACCACCCCACCCCACAGCCGCCATGTTGACCACCACACAGCCGCCATTTTGACCACCCCACCCCACAGCCGCCATTTTGACCACCCCACCCCACACAGCCGCCATTTTGACCACCCCACCCCACAGCCGCCATTTTGACCACCCCACCCCACAGCCGCCATTTTGACCACCCCACCCCACAGCCGCCATTTTGACCACCACACAGCCGCCATCTTGATCCCACCTCCCACAGCCGCCATCGCCACGTGACCGCCACCTACCGCCACAGAGGTCAAAGGCGTGCATGAGCGCTTCCTATACTTTAACCTGGAAACAGCGGCCCCTACCGGCCCCAAGAGTTACCTCCCCCGGCAAAATGCGCGCTGTAATACGCTTTATATACTACTAACATACAGCCAATGGTTCCCAATGGACATGACAGTGCAGTCGCTGAGCTATCAATAAATAATAAAAAAAATAATTAAAAATCAAATTTTCATCAGAATTCGGTCAGCTCAGAACTTGCTGGTAACAATGCCCTAATGCACGTTCATGCCAAAAATCATGGTTCTAATGTCAATGGTTCTCCTTATTTTGCCGACGAAAGGATTCGGATGGACTCACTGACTCACTCATTACCGGACAATTTGCGATCTGTAGCCTACTTCGTAGGAATATGGAATATGGAATAGGTCTTTGGATTATGGACGCGGATATTCTTTAATGGACGACGGCTGAATTATGAATGACGGACCAGACGCTTGTAATCACTCACTCACTCACTCACTGACTACCGGACAATTTGCAGATGGTAGCCTACTTCGTAGGGATATGTATCACAATAAATACAAGGTCAGAGCTACGCAAAAAAGAAAGCACGAATAATCCTGAAAATTCCTAGGAAGTAGGCTCTCATTTGCAAATTGTCCGGTAGTCAGTGAGTTCATCCGAATCCTTTCGTCGGCAAAATAAGGAGACCCGTTGACACTAGAACCTTGATTTTTGGCATGAACATGCATTAGGGACTGTTACCAGCAAGTTCTGAGCTGAGCTAGTTTTGATAAAATTTGACTTACTTAAGTCCCCATTCATCTAGGTGAATATAACATTACGCTTGGACCCCCAGGACATCTTCCTCGCCCTGCTTTGTAGGTTTTGTGACGTTAGTCTCACTACTCAAGTATAGGAATAATAGGGGAAAATCGGTCAAATTTGAGAAAATATATATAAAACAATATTAAATAATTGTTTTGTAAATTTTATGCTCGAGATTCCTCCGTATTCTCAGGGGCGTCGTTAGGGGGGGGTCGTCAGGTGCGAACGACCCCCCCTTGGACGCGCCAAAAAAAAACGGAAGAAAAAGAAGATAAAAAACCAAAAACAGAGAAAACAAAAACAAAAACAAAACAAAAAACGCAAAAGGGAAAAGAAAGGAATAAAAAATGTCCGTCTCCAGGCTCGTATAAGCATGCTCCGTTCCAGTAGTGACGCGTCAGTTCGCTCAACAATAGGTTTACCACGACTTTCCGTTTTATGGTCATAAAGTGGATTATGAAAGAGCTGTAGCTCTGTTCATGAGACTCCACCCTCGACGGATACAGCAGGGGAACCCTCGACGGATAAAGCAGACGAATTTACTATTCAATTAATCATTAACACTAACTCGTGTGTTTTTTTCCTTCTGCTCGATGCGTGTGGTTTTGATAATGAAGCATCGGCAGTCTCGGTCTATCGTTGGCGAAGTGCAAAACGGGCAATAACCTGAAAGCTGTATATGTATAAGCTTTGCTGAAGGCTATACTACATTCGTGATATTTCATTTCCGGAAAATATATCAGTTTAATTTTTTTTTCTAGTCAGTATTTTACCATGGCCACGTTTTAATGAGTGATAGTTTCATTTTTCTAGTCAGTATTTCACCATGGCCACGAGATATAGTCCATGATACACAGTTTGATATTCTACACAATATTATTGTGATATTTTCAGCAAAAGTTTAATGTTCACAGTCATGAAATGACATATGGATCGGAAAGTGATATGATGTTTAGTTTTAATCATTTTAACATGGTTACAGTGGCGTCGGAAGCGGAGGGGCCAGCCTCCCCCCCCCCCCACACTTTTGATTTAGGGGGGCCCAAATATCTTTTGGCCACCCACTTTTCAGCATCCCTAACTGACCATGTCCCCACATAAAAATTACAGATTGAGTGCCAGGACGTGTAGTGGTGAACCAGGAAGTCAAATAGAGTCCGGCATATTCTTCAATATCGATGCGGGTTTATGCGAAACAAATGTGAAAATAGAACCATAAATCTATATATATTGTGTTCAGATTTGTTTCCGAGAAACGGGTAAAACGCATCTCCGGCAACCGGAGACCCGGGAGCTTCCGGGGCCTAGGCGGCCCCTGGACCCTCGCCTCTCATGCTGTGAGGATCGTTCATTTTAGCTTTGTGTAAATGAATCCCTATCATATGGTTCTAATGTTCCATGATGTAAAGGTCATCGTTTTTTTATGTGTTTTTTTTTATGTGATAAATATAACTAAAAAGTCAAATGGATTCAGGAAATGAAGTACGATTTTTTTCAATTTCGACCAGTGCTTATAAATGCGAAACATACGTGAAAATATAGAACCATAAATCTGCATACATTACTTTCGAATTTATTTCTGGGAAAACGCTTAGAACGTGTCTCTGGAGATCTGGAACTTCGGAGCTTCCGGGGCCTAAACAGCTCGTGGACCCTCGCCTGTTGGGCTGTGAGGATTTCCTTGTTTTATCTTTGTGTGAATGAATCGTATCTGTAGGCATATTGGTTTCCCTCCCAAGAACTATAAGTCATCGTTTTGTATGTTTTAAATATAACTAGAACGTCAAATGGATGAAGGCGTGAGGTGCGATGTTTTCAATATCGATGCATGTTTATAATTGCGAAAAAAAAATCGTGAAAATAGAATCATAAATGTGCATGCAGTATGATCAGTTTTATTTCCGGAAAAACGTTCAGAACGCATCTTTGGCAATCTAGGTCCCCGGAGCTTCCGGGGACTAGGCGGCCCCTGGACCCCCGCCTGTTGGGCTGTGATAGTGGTCCCCCACTTTCAATTACGTTCCGTCGCCACTGGGTTAGCCTACGAGGTATATCGGCCCAAAGTATTATTATTGTGCTTTCAAGATGACAAGAGAATAAAATATAATACTGATATTTGACAAATGACGTGTTAGTTTAATTGTTGGAAATCGCTCAGAATGCATCTCAGGCCATTTAAGGTCCCAGAGCTGTATAATATAACCCTAAATCTGCATACACTATGTTCAGATTTAATTCCGGGAAAACGCTTAGAACGTATCTCCGGCGATCTAGGACCCCGGAGCTTCCGGGGACTAGGCGGCCCCTGGACCCTCGCCTAAAGTGCTATGATAATCGACCCCCCTTTGAAAAATCCTAGCGACGCCCATGATTCTCGGGTATGAATTTTGGGTGTCGCGAATTCTTTCCTGTAGAGTCATACGGTTGCTTTTTAGTCGCCGGACGTCGTCAATTTTTCTCACCTCTTGCATATCACTTCAATTTGATGTTGTGAACTCCTATATACATCTCGTTATGGTATCCACGGTACCGGTATCTGAGGGGACCTCATAACTGGTCTTGTACACTCTAAAAATATTTTGTTTAATTTTTGTTCTCTGAAAGCTGAAGTTTTGTTCTATTTGACAAACTTACTTTGTTACTGTGAAAAACATAATATGTGTTATGTGTAACTAGACTGTTAACAAAAGGAAAGCTCTCATCTTTTAGCGAGCAAAATAGTATTTAGAATGTACCGGTATAGAACAGAGATATTATGTTTGAATTTTCCAGCAGAGCCGTACACGTAATTATTAGTAGGCCTACATATCCTTTGACTGCATGTCGTGTGGTAATATAACCCGTGCGGCCACTTTTACCTGTACACGATTGATTAAAGACCACCTGGACAGTCCACCTGTACATAAATCACTGTTATTGTCGGCAACTTCAAAGGATTATTGCGCAGGTATGGTTGACTATACATCCACAATGAGAACTTTGTATATTGTCCAATCAAAGGGAACAAGGTTGCCATGGCGGCCCTGGTATTGTAAGATTACATTTGAATCGTGTGGAGTTCATGTTACCGCTATTATGTCAAACAAATGATGGCAGTATGCATGCGCTTAATTTGAGAACGGCTGATCAACAGTTCCTTAGGAAATACTCCGCCTGACAACTATATCCCAGTGGGAAGATCAACGATGAAAATGATCGGAATTGTTAAACGCCGAACAAAAACACCCAGTTTTGTTTGGATATTACATTACACTTACGGTATCAGGATTCTGAAAATTCTAAACTCCAAACAATCTCACAAGAAGGAAGGCAATATAACGTTATCATTACGCCATTTTGCTAAAATAGCCGTATAATTCCTGATTCCACCATAGCAACCTAGATATGTTAACGGGGAGGGGGAGGTCCAGTTTCCAACACCAAGTGAAAATCCAAGGCTTTGGTTTAAGACCTTCCATTGAAAAGGTAATATCCTGGACAAAAGACTGACAATACAACTCGCAGCAGATCCTTTGTCAATTATATTTCGTGAGTCTTACATCAAATCGTTGCCGTCAGTAATATATAGCGGACCGTTAAAGCCCCCGGTTCGTCAGTGCGCATGCGCGAGAAATCGAAAAACCGGGCGTGTGCAGGTCTGTCTGCGCAGGTGTTCTGCTCAAGTGGTTGCCATGGTGACGTCACTTCCGGTTTCTATGGGGCATGTATTCCTCCGCGGTGATGCGGTCTGGCGGTGATGCGGTCGTGGAGAGAAGTTTCCGCGGACAGAATGTAGTCTCAAATACGCGGGTTTTCGTGAGAATGTTCGGCAATCTTCAAGGGCGAGAGGGGCCCCTAGTGGACCGATTGGGTCGAGTGAGGTGTCAAAGTGAAGCGCTCCTCCAGGGCCATCCAGTCATGGGTGGATGCATGTAAAATTAGGATTTGTCCCTAAAATATAAAAAGCGGAACACGGACTTTACCCCAAAATAGGGGGAAACCCCTATCAACCCTATCCAAAAGGGCTAATATCGGTTCCCCGGGCTTATCGGGGCCTGCCTATCAAGTCATGGGTGGGTGCATGTAAAATGAGGATTTGTCCCCGAATATATAAAAAGTAGAACACGGACTTTACACCTAAAAATAGGGGAAAACTCCTATCAACCCTATCCAAAAGGGCTAATATCGGTAGGCCCATAGGCCCATACTGGCTCAGGGGGATAGGTCCATACTGGGAAATTCACACATGTTCATTGCGATATGGGTTGTCTGGTCTTGTTTTGCACGTCTCACCACGAAGAACACGATGGGAAGGGTCCCGAAGTTAAGCGGTGAAATTTTTCGAAAAGTTCACGGAGGTCTGGATAGGCCCATAGGCCCATGCTGGCTATGCGGCTAATATCGGTCTCCGGGCTTATCGGGGCCTGCCTATCAAGTCATGGGTGGATGCATGTAAAATTAGGATACTCATCTTACATCCGGATTTTTTCCATGTTTTACATCCGGGAACCCTGGTTTTACATCCGGGTACTCATCTTACATCCTTGCGCAGGTCTGCGTATGCAGGTTACTGCGCAGGTCACGTGGTTTGGTGGGTCTGCGCAAGTATGTGACTTTCACTTCCGATTTCAGAATGACCAAAATCTACCTCCGAACACAGAAGAGTTCCAATTTTTCCTTAAACCTTAGACGTATGGAATGCATGTACTGACCTTCAACATCCGGGACCTCTTCAACATCCGGGCTTTCCCACCGAGTTTTCCCCGGTCCGGTCCGGCCCCCTACCACGTTGATGCTGGAGAGCGGGAGATGCTCCACCCATAATCCTTGTTCGGCACTGGTCTGTATGGGCGGGACGGTCCACAAATTAAATTAACTGTTGGTGGAGGGGCAGGACTCTGTGTGGATTAAGGACATGTTTAAGAAAAGATATCCTGGGTCTTCGATGTGCGTCGTCGCTGGGTCGGTCGTCGACTGGTGCGTGGTGGAGGTGGTGTACGAGTTGTCAGAGGATTTCCATCATAGCTCTCTGGGTTTGTATCTAATACCGCTTATGCCGGTGCTAGGGGCCGTGTGGTCATATCATCTATGTTGCCACATGAACAGGTACAATAAAAGCGTTCCTGAGATACAACACATATCACGAATCGTTAGATTCTTGGTATGTGCTTTAGAATAGGTTTACCAGAAGACTATTCTGTGAAGTCATATGACACAGTCAGTATGTCGGCACCTCTTCCCACTTCCCTTATATGTGTTGTAATTTTATTCCCTACTTTGCGTTGTGCTTTGGCGACCAACACACCTCCTGCTTCTTTGGCCCGCCGTTTCAGTGCTTCTTTGGGTGCCGTACCACCAACGGCAGGAACGTTTTGACGATGCTCCCGAGTATGTACCCCAGCCCGTGACCTCGTTGCATGCGTGCGCCGCTAAAGACCGGAAGGCCACCCTCGGCCTGTTGGGCATAATAATCCATATAGCTGCGTGCATCGCACTCGTAAGGTACTTTCATTATACAAAGCTGGGAGGACGTGCTTGTCGGAAATGAAGTGTCAGCACCACTTTTCCTCGTTCGAATGCGACCGGTCGTCCCTTGTCTTCCCTTATATCCACCGTGATAGTGTTGATGTCGGTTTGTCGTACGGGTAGGTAGAGCATGTGGGTGAAACTGTGGGTGACTTGATCTCCATACGTCTTTTTCTCCATACGTCTTTTGATTCTTGAAAGGAAAGGTTTTTATGGGTTTTGAAGTATTCGTGACCTCCCGTAGAGACTTATAATGCAACAGTCTTGTCAGCCCCTGCAGGAACTCCTTGGGGGTATCGTATTGGCCTTCGGGGAGGGTGAGTCGGGTGTTTTTCCCTTCGTAGGTCACCTCGTACCACACTTCATTGGCTCGCACGTTGTACCACGAGTAAGGGTATTGGATATTCACGAGTTCACATTCTCATCGTCCAGGTAAATGCAACGGTTGCGGTAACTTGGCCAAGGTGTTGTCAAGAAACACATCCAGCGAACTGTTACTGGGTAGGGTGAGGTAAAACATGGCGACTGAGCTTTCCTGCTGCTGCTGTTGGTATTAATAGGTGTTCCAGGTCTTGGGCGCTCGAGCGCGGCGTTATGATCGTCGCGTTGACTTGCTACGTGTCACGGCTCTGGAGATGTGGGGTGTCTTGATCAAGGGTGGTTTTTTAAAGGAGTGAAAAGAAGGTGCCCGTCGTTGTGGTGTTTTGAGGGGTGACTCCGGTTCCCACTCGGCTTCCCAAGTATGTGGGAGTCGCGTCTGTCGTTGTGCGTGCACCGGCTATTGCTGGGTCCGCTGCATCCAGGTCCAGAGCTGGGGGTTCCCCACCAATTCCTGTGGTACATGCATGTCTTTCAAGCCTTGAGCAAAGACCTCCCATCCTCGAGGATCCGTGTGCGACCTGCGTTGACGCATCAGGTCATTCACTAAATCCGTCATGTGGGTACCGGGGACAACCTGATTCTGCATCAGTAGTTCGCCTTTATCATTCCAAGACATGTTAGGATTCTGTTTCACCTGTCATGGTATTGCAGTATAAAATTAGACACTGAAGATAGTTCTAGAAAAATAGAGCTGATTTACATCCTGTCCTGTGATTATAATCATAGAATTCTCTCGAAGTCGTGACCGATTATCATAATTGCAAATGGCCGAGATACGAAGAGACCCGTATGACGGCAGTAATTGAGTCACAGCGCCATCTACACGTAGACGTGTATACATACTGTTTTGTGGGTTAATCACCTCGATCTTTCTAGAAGATTATTATAAATTACATCTAAGCCAGGTCGTGACGAAATGCATATTCGAGAGGCTTCTTGATTTGGTACAATGTACTGGAATGCCACGTAGAGTATAAATAGCCGGACGTTCAGTGATGGGGGAGGGATTCTAATTGGCTTCTATGTGGGTGCATTAGATTGTGCTACTGGATATTACCTTTGCCTGAGATTACTGACTGCTGGATTGTATATTCCTGTTGGATTACTTCTGTGTGTTTGACGGCTGTGTTATCTACGTAATTGAACTGACGGAAAATGGACAACAACTGAGCGGTGTTGAACTATAAAATGCAGGCACGTGATTTCTGCGCGTCGGCACGGACTGTATAGAGATTTGCACGTTAGTACGGACTGTGAGAGATACACCGGTATAGCATTGAACAGTAAGACTTTATTTGACATTTATTTGCTGTATTAACCTTACTTAATTTGTATATGATTTTAGTATTGTAAATGAATATTTGGTTGTTAATGCTTGATTTCACAAAGCTTTCTGTTGCGTTTTTCCTATTCTCGTTTAGACGTAACACACCCGTTGTAATACCAGGCCAGCTTGTTTCTTGAACGATGCAGGTACACTCTTCAGCACTTCGTCTTCGACCCACTGTGGGGCTGTGGGTGGTACCGCTGGTAATGGCGGCTGTTGGAGCGATGGTGAGGTCGGTGGTGTTTCGCTTGGTGATGGTGGTGGTGGTGGTGCTGGGGTAGAGAGGGTTTTGTATTGGTCCATGAAGGTCATGTACCGCTGAAGCGTTTCATTGTACTGTTGTACTTTCTTACTTTCGCTTAACCCCGGTCTTTGTAAGATCTCTTCAGCGAGGGTGTTTATCGTCTTCACCGTAGGTGGGATGGGATACGGCGATTGAAGGTTTTGAACGAGCCGTGGTTCGACGAGGACCATTTTTTCGTGTGGTTCATTGTCGGCTGAAGAGTCCACCCAATACTGAACCCAACACGGAAGCGGCCAACGGTGCTAAGATGGCCCCGAGAAAGCCGCCTTTCTGTAACACCTTTTTCTTTTGTGTTTGAGAGACTCGCTTCTGGACTAGGGTTCGCAGACCTGTCTTATGCTTGGTCAACTTGGTCTTCTGAGCCGGAGTCAGTGGTACGTTGCCTATTAACAGGTTGTACCCGATCTCGCACAGACAGCGTACAAGGTCAGGGTCCGCACCGCGTACAATGGTTCGGACCAACTCGGGTGGGGCCGTCTTCAATACACAGAGCGTCGGGGCGTGCTTCCGTACTCGCGCAGACATCATGTACAACTAATGCCAGAACCCACAACTCTGCTCTTTTTATCTACCTCAGAGACAAAGTCAACCATGCTGTGGTATTCATTCTTTTTATTATCCCCATCATCAAACACACACTCCAGCTGGGGGAGCCACTGTGAGTGTGTTTACATTATTTTTGCATGTACACGTGGTGGGCCTCTCCGGGAAAGATGCCGGTCCGTAGTCGAAGGTGGTCGGGGGTGGCTTGCTTGAGGTCGAAGAGCATATACCCGTGTTGAGGGGTTGTCGCATCTTTGAAGGCCTCCAACGCAAACGGTGTGCGGCCGGGATACATCTGTCTCGCCAAGTGCAGCAGTTGAGTGGTATCTCTCGGGTTTTTGAAGACCACCAGGTAGTGGGCATTTAAGCTGATGTTCCGATGTTCTTTGTTTTTACTGAACAGATTCTGCACAATGTAGATGATGCTGAGACGTCGATGATGGCTGCCTTTGGTAAAGAGTTGGGTGACACGCGCATCCTTCTCCGCCATGAGATCATCCAGAACCACCAAGGTGTCCGGTTCCAAATCGGCCAGGTTGGGTAGCCCTTCAACGAACGTGATGTGGGGCATTGCTGCCATTCTCCGTAACACCACACGACTCGGGCAATGGGTGGGGTAATCATGCTGTCGGCGTGTTGAAGGAGCTTCCTGACGACGTGTATTTGCCGGAACCCGTCGATCCTGCGATGACGCAAGTGAAGGGGTGCTGCCACCGGGGGTCCATGGTTGGAGGTGTATCCGCTGTCGTGATAACCCGCTCTTGTAAATTTGGTACGACTGAACTGGGGTTGTGGGTACAACAACAACGTCGGTCGCCGTTGTCGATGGGCGTTCACTGAGAGTGATGGAATCCGGTGGGTTTTCAGACGTAGTGGGCCCTGCAAAACTTGGTGTAGGTGTTGATGTGGACTGTATAATCGGTGTGGAGCTCGATGTGGCTTGTGCACGTGGTGTGGTGGTGATGACTGGGCTCGTTTCGATCACGGGTTTGACTGGTGTAGAGAAGGTCTGTAGACTGGTTTGAGTGCCACTCGCGGCTGGTGTTCTAGGTTGGTTAAGTAGAGTGCTGAGATAGGCTACGTCGTAAAACACACCCCCATACAACACACTCAGCAGGCTTAGCAATGTCACCACAAAGCCCTCTTGCGCTTTGCGTGTTTTAGGAGACGCTGTGTTCAGAGGCAGCTGCTGTTTGTCCATAGCACCGTGTTCATGGTCGAACGTGGAATGAAGGATGATGGCGGTGGTGTCTGGCTTTATAGCCGTTTCACCTGGCTGGCCGCGACCCCGAAATTGAAGGAACTGGGCCAGCCTTGCAATTTGACGAAATGAAAAGTTTGCCTCGACGTCGCTCGGTTTTCAAAATCTGCTCCACCGTGTAGTAATCTTGCTTCGTTTTCACCACGGATTGGAATTCCGTCTCGTAAAACGTCCCTAGCAACCGTTCTCCTTGAAGATCTTCATCGCTCCAGTTGAGCAAGTAACTTTTCTCAAATTGATCTTTGACTTTACTGATCCGTACAGGGTACCCGACCTTGAACACCTCATTCGGCGTTCGCTGCGATTGCCTGGGGTACAAGACACGTCGGACTTGGGCTTCATTGCCTTGGGTCACAGTAATTGGGGCTCTCTCTATACTCCGATGATAGGATCGAACCTTTCCACCACGGAAGCCTTGGTCTCGTTGTACGTATGAAAGAAAAATACCTTCTGGACTTTCAGAAACTGTTGGAACGGTCTGTTGAGGAATTCCGTGCCTTCGTCGGTTTGCAAATACAAGGGTTTGTGCCCAGTCTTGAAGATGTCCATGAACGCCGCTATGAGATTCGCCTCCGTTTTCGCCCGGATGGGTACCACTCACGCATACTTCGACAGAATATCGATGCACGTCAAGATATACTGATTCCCATCGTTGTGTTTGGCAAAGGCGCTCATATCGACCAAATCCGCTTGCCACTGGGCATCTATATCACCCACGATGACCCGGTTCCGTGGAAAATGGCGACGGGCAGCTCGATGTAAGGTATAGGTGTCTTGTCTTTTTAACCAATCTCGGACTTGGGCACGTTGTAGCTCCTGGGGTTTGGCAGCTCGACAGAGAGCCGACAATGCACTATACGTAGCCGGACTGTCGGGACTGTAGTATAAGTTATCCAACACCTCCCAGCGCTTCGCGGTGACAAATGATGATGGACCCTGGCTCTATCGTTTATTTATAACGGGTATATCTTGGGCCGGGTCGGACTTTCTTTCTGATTTTTTTCTTTGGCTTCTGCCAGCACATCGTCCATGGCAAATAACCAGTCCAACTCGTCTGGTGACCGCTCTTCCTCCGTAAGCACTTGATTCACATCTGCCACGGCATCTTCCAATGCAGACCATAGAAATGGGTGAAGGGTAAAATGCACAGTACCTCCATCTAGTCGAGCCAATTGAGCAAAGAAGGGGCCGCGTCGCACGTACACACGGTGACACAAGTGGATGAGGTCGCCGTCCAGTTCACCAGACAACATTCGTTTGAATTTGGTTCAGCCCTCCCGGGACAGACGAATGTTAGCCGGGCACGGTTGTGTAGGGTCCGCATCACAGATGTCTCCCACCTACTCGATGATATCGACCTTATTCGCATAGACGTGCAGGAAGACCTCGGGGGTCAAACTGAGAAACGCCCGTATTATATGCTTCGTCATGGTCAGTACGTGAATGGTACAAGATTTGACTGTCTCTCGTATTTATAGGGAGGAAAAGTTTATGACATGAGATCAAAGGATCGGGTGGTCGATCCTTTTAGACACGTAAAACGTAACAATGGTCGTCATATCCACCTACCATTTGGTGTTGGGGCGTTGTTGTACGGCCCATTCCAAGCTATCCAAGATCTCTAGTTGAGTCAGTGCCGTGTCCAGGGACGGCCGATCAGTAATGGTGAAGGGTTGATCGTACACGAGGGTATTGTGACTGGGGCAAAAGTACCGGAGCTGGTCCGTCTCCTTACACCGTAATAAATACCCAAAGGTGAGATTTAATTTGAAGGCTGTAGCTTGGTCCTCAAAAATGGTATAGGCGTGGTGGGGTAGGCGGGTGTTATCCTCTAATCGGAAATTGTACAAGTCCAATATAGGGCGAAGGCGGTGAAAACAGTTCCGGATCGTAGGCCAATGATGTTGGTAGATTGTACGCACACTTTCCTGTATGGGTAATACTTCTATGAGCGGTTCGTCAGGATCTGTGGTAAAATTGTCATCCGCCGCGGTGGGGCTGTATTCCGGGTCAACGGTGAGCTGGACCTTTCACGTCGCATAGCTTAAGATAAGTGAGTACAGTCCTAAAAAATCGGCTCTATTTATTAGCCTTCAATATGGTGCATCATGGGATAGCAACATAAAACGTACATCCAAAATTATCTGTGAATATCTGGCGCTGGGATCAAAGTTCCTTTCTGAATGCTTTCATTTGGGTTCTGACGCCGTTGTATGTATGCAATTGTCACTGGGCTGACTAAGCATATCCGGGTAATCTATGACGTCGTCGTTCTCCGACGGTGGACTACGGGTGTTAAGTTTATTCAGGACATCTCTGTAGGTCACGGAGGTGAGAACCGAATAGTCCCTCTCGTCTTCCTCCTTGTCGCCTTTGATGATTTGCTCATTGAGTTCCGCCGCCACTTCACTCAGGGCACGAGCCCAGCTCAAAATGAGCAACTGACCGTTCATCCGGTGTAAACAGCCGATCCACACTAGGCACCACTTTCTCGAAGGCTGTCCACAGATCGGGGTCTAGGGTGAAGCCTCGCGTAGGGTCCTGGTAACGGCCCAGTCGTGGGAAGAATGGTCCACGGTGTACGTAGATGGCATTGTCTATGTGGATGAGGTTTCTGTCGAGCTCAGCGCTCAACACCCGTTTAAATTTGGTTCAGCCGTCACGGTGTAGCGTAACCGTATTCGATACGGTCTCAGCGCGCGACCAGCAAACATCTCCACGGTCTTCAACGAGGGTGACTTTATCCTCATAGACGTGTAACCCCACCTGTGATGTAAGGGGCAGGGTGGCTCGTAGGACTGGTGACAGGGTGAATGACGCACACACTGACTGACCCTCGTATTGATGGTCAGGTCCCTTGGTGACATGGTTGACCAAATAACGAACGGTGAATCACGCACACTGTGACTGACCCTCGCATATAATGTCCGTATTCCGCATTTTATATGTTCGGGACAAATCCTAAATGTACATGCACCCACTCCCCCACCCTGCCTCTATCGGCAGGCCCCGATCCGCTGGAGAGCGATATTAGCCCTTTTGGACATGGTTGATAGTTTTTTTTCCTGTTTTAGGGGTAAAGTCCGTGTTCCGCTTTTTATATATTCGGGACAAATCCTAATTTTACATACACCCACTCCCCCACCCTGCCTCTGTCGGCAGGCCCCGATAAGCCGGAGATCGATATTAGCCGTTTTGGACATGGTTGATAGGGGTTTTCTTTATTGTAGGGGTAAATTACAAGCGTCTGGTCCGTCATTCATAATTCAGCCGTCGTCCATTAGAGAATATCCGCGTCCATAATCCAAAGACCTATCCCATATTCCATATAACAGTATTAGCACCAAATTCAAAAAGACAATCATAATATACATAAACATAGGCTTGTTTCCTGCAAGAGAGAAGCGGTCAACAGTTTTCAATGATGCCGGCAAGACATCATGATGTTCCAAAAATATCAAATCCGTATCGCAGATCAGTATTCTTAATCCATAATATTCGTTGTAAAGTCGTCATCTAAAGAATAATGTATGTTAATCACGCTTTGATTGTGACATTTCATATGAGTACCATGAGGATCTTGAAGTACATGGGTTCATACGGCCCCTAGCCCCGGGTTAAGCGGAATTAGACAAGTTACGAAACGTAACGCCATAGATCTTGCACGCTACGCTCGTATTTTGTTATCAGCATGCGATATGTATCACCAAATCTGAGAAACTTTGAGTGGAGGCGCTTGGTGTAGCCCTGTTTTATAAGTTTCTGCAACAATGTTTTGTGACGTTGATTAAAATCGTCACATTTAACACAGGATCTAGCAAATGCTACTGGACGATATATGTATACGCCATATGCAGGCCCCACTGGAATATTACTGTCCAGAAAGGGATAGTTAACGATGTCGAAATTGTAATCATCTCTTTTTTCATACAGTCGACGAGAGAGAAGGCCCGCTTCATTTTTATAGAGATATAGGTCTAAATACGATGTGCCTGTAGGGTTATCTATAGTTTCCTCCAAATCCTGTGCGTCATTTATATAGTGATTATCCACAGCGAGAAGATCGTCTATATAGCGTTTGGTGAACGAGAAGGAACGGCTTTGAATGGATCGGTTTTTGAAAGCGCCTGCATATAGTCATATTCATAAGAGAACATATATAGGTGAGCCAATAGGGGTGCACAATTAGTACCCATTGGAATACCTATATGCTGTTGATATATTGTGTTGCCAAATTTCAGATAGATATCTTTAATGAGAAATTCAAGCAACTCTATAAACAAAGAAACATCCCATGAATGATATCTCTTGTATGTAGTAGAGCTAAAGAATGCTTTATGGCTTCCGACATTAATATATCTACGATCAGTTTTCTTGAACACAGATACTATTAATGAACTTAGACGGTCAATAAGGTCCTGATGAGGGATTGTGGTATAGAGAGTCGAGAAATCCCATGTGGATACATGTCTGTACGGTATGTGACCTTTAGCATCAAGTTCTTCCCTAAGACATTTTGAGTTTTTCAATATCCACATACAACAATCAACGCCAGAGTTTTTAGAAATAGTGGCGCAATACCTTTCCCAAAATGCTTTTACCTCCTGAAGGGCCCCCGTCAACAGGGTTGAAAGAAGCTTGGTGTTGCAGCTTCTAGAACCAGCTATGAATCTAGCTTTGTATGGTGATTTATGCATTTTGGGATTCCAGTATACTTTTGGTATATCGTTATGAAAGTCCGTGTTCGTGTTTCGGGACAAATCCTAAATTTACATACACCCACTCCCCCACCCTGCCTCTATCGGCAGGCCCCGATCCGATGGGGAGCGATATTAGGCATTTAAGTCCGTGTTCCGCATTTTATATTTTCGGGACAAATCCTAAATTTACATGCACCCACCCATGACTTGATCGCCCTTGAGGCGCACTTCACTATCAAACCTCACTTGACTCAATCGGGCCACTAGGGGCCCACCTCGGTCCCAAAACGTCTATTTCTATACCCTCTGTCTAATGCGCATGCGCAGAATGACGTCAGTTTCACGTCACACCCATCCCGTCGGATGCTCCCTCACATATGCTTCACATTGACACCTCACTCGACTCAATCGGACCATTAGTGGCCCCTCTCGCCCCCAAAACGTCTACCCTAGCGCTACTTGCCCATTGCGCATGCGCACAGTGGCTTTTTCAAACAATTTCAACCAATCGCCTCGGGACCCCGCCCATCGTATTCTACGTGGTGAGACGTGAAAAACAAGATCCCACAACCCATACCGCAACGACTTGTGTGAATTGCCCAGTATGGACCTATCCACTGAGACAGTAGGCCTATGGGCCTATCCATACCTCCCTGAACTTTTCGAAAAATTTCACCGCTTAGCTTCTAGACCCTTCCCATCGTGTTTTACGTGTTGAGACGAAGAAAACAAGACCCCACAACCCATAGTAAAATTCACAAAAAAATGACCACCCCCTATACCCCATACAGGCATTGCCCGTATAGATGCAAATGTGCGAATCAGGAGAGATCACTGGGAACTTTACGCCACAGAGGGTTCGCCCCGCCATAGTTGTCTTCCTCGTTGGTCATCATACGTAGGACGAACGTTGTGCGGTCGCCATGTTTGTTTCATTGTGCAAACTGGACAATAAACGCTCGATCCTGTGGTCGCACTGATCATAGAGTCGTCATAATAACATCGAACAGCACTTATAGATTATCTCTTCATTTCCATGGTTTCAGGTATTTTTTTGTGCCAATACGGTTTTGGGGAAACCTGTATGGAGACACTGAGGGTTCCCCACTGACCATTTATGCTGGGCCTAGTGCTGGCGATATTGCCGGGGACCCTATGCATGCCATTGACGCACACTGTGACTGACCCTCGAATATATGGCAAGGTGAAATTGGATCGGATTGCCCTGGTGGCAAAAACTGGAACCAGCGGGACTAACGTAGGACGAACGTTGTGCGGTCGCCATTTTTAAAATCGCCTTCTTGTAAGTTCACATTGCGTATTGTAAAAGTTGATCTGGTTTATTATTGAAAAGGTGATCTGGGCGCATATTGCCCTACTTTCGACAGGTGGCGCCACCAGTGTTGTGACTGTGATGTATTGCAAAAGTTGATCTGGTTTTATCATTGAAAAGAGCGTTTGCGGTCACATTGACACCAGGGGGCGCCACCAGTCTTGTGACGTCACTTCCGGTTCCGGTCACGTGACCGGAAGTGACCTTTGATCCCTGCGCACCATTAATAATATCCGGCATTGTGCGCATGCGCAGGGGTCAGGTCGCTTCCGGTCACGTGACCGAACCGAAGTGACGTCACAAGACTGGTGGCGCCCCCTGGTGTCAGGTGGCCCTTCACAGTTTCGTAGTAATGGCCCCTCTCTAATTTCATAGTACGATAGACTGCCCGTGTTCTGCTACATCATAATTCTTCTTGTCTTCTTAAAGGTCAACCCAAACGGAATTTTTTTTGGTCTAAAAATCCTTAAAAATCATAGTTCATACTTCACTTTGTATGAAAAAAATATTGAAAAAATCCTAATCTGATCAGAAACACACGTAATATGGGAGCAAAGTGGGCTTTTTCACACTTTCACAGCTGGGTTGACCAACGGCGGAATTCAGCCCTATCAATTTGAGCCGTACGGCTCTGATTCTGACAGTGACAACCATTCTGACAACGTGGAACTCGACGACGACAGGATTCGGAGAGGTCGTTTGTTGAATACAGATTGGTATGCAATTTGACTGGAAACCTTATTATCGTCATCTATAAGACCAAATGTCCATATATTTCAAACTGTATTGAATGTAGAACGATTCTGTGATGTAAAGAACGAGCACGTCTGTGTTGTTGTTACTGACCAAGGCGGCCTTTTCGGGGGGATAAACTCCGGGATTCGGCAGTATGGACAGTAAACTGTTGATAACTCTACTGATATACGTCCGATTTGAATTTTGTTTGTTTTCCCATAATCCCTATGAAATACCAATTTCAGAATTACATAGTTTGATAAAAAAACTTAAGCGAAAAGTAAGCCGTGGTGAGTGGATCGGCATTCACATTTGCTCAATTTTCGACAAATTACCTCAATTAAATTGAAATCGAATGATATTCCCACAATCTCAAATGTCAAGGGATTATGAAAGTATTATTATCACTTCTGTATCTACAGCCATTCACTCCAATTGGTGTTCAGAAAAAAAAAACATTAAAAGGCGACCGGTTTGCCCGATCACTGTACGACTTTTTATTTTTTTATTTATTTACTTATCAAACGTATATATATTTATGAAAGATCATTTTATTATTATTAAATAGTATATATGAAATAGAGACTCATCCAGTCTAACCTGTAGGTGCTCAAGCAACAAATGCCACGTGAGAGCGAGCAGGGCATGTACAGCCGTCTCCCTGCCCGAGGCCTCGCTTGCAGGCTAGGTTCGTTCAGCCGATGTCCGTGATAGATTCTCCTTGTCCGATTTCTTTGCCGTCACATTCTGATTGTTCTTAGGTTTGATAGTTGGAATAGCTGTTCTCTTCAGTTTTGGTTTGTACCCGAATTCAACTGCTACGCTGTGGAGGTCCTCGAATGATGTCTTTCTGTCAAAATGTGCCGACCAAATTATACGAGTACTGGCTCGGACCCTGTTGCTTTCCACACCCTCGTGTTGCGTACAAATTTCGTCCAATTTGCAGCGATTTTCTCGTCTTTAGGCCACAAATGAATACTAACACCGTCATCTGTAGTAAAACTGCAACCTCCCACTACACAACGTCGCGGCATATGTAACAAATGATGCCCCGATACTCCGAAAATCTCCAGAAATCAGCAGCTACTTACGACTGTGGTATACGTCTTTAACATAGAGAATACAAGACGGCTTCCCTCCGTGACGTGACAGCTGGAATTGACAGGAGAGCGATTTTCACCTTTCAAACGGCAATATCTCGCCAACCAGACTGCACAAAATTATGAACAAAATATCATTATTTTCAGAATCGAAAGGACTATTTTTTTATATTTTTGACCTCAGAGCGTTTGGGTTGACCTTTAATAGCTTATATCTATAATACCATTCTATTCAGCATTATCAACGCTGCAAACGAGCACGTACAAATCGGTGGCTGGCTTCGCCTACACGCTGCTCGGGATCATGGAGTAAATTTTGTCGTGCCTCAGTTATGCCCCTTGGGTGTGCCTAAAAATCTTGACTCATTTACGGGAATAAAATCTGACAAAAAACTGGCAGGTTGACCCCCACTTTTGTTTGCCTTTTTAAGTTGAGACTGGACCAGGGAAGGTGAATAAGAAGTTTAATTGAAATCGCTCTTACAGATTTTTCTGGAAATTGAACCGAATTTGACCATTTTTCGACATTTTAAGGGGTTTTCTAGGAAAAATGAAGCAAGCCTGGAAGGGAATGTTCGAGATTCATTTTTCTATAACATAGCAGTGCTATGTCTTAAAATGATAGTTTAATCATGCTCTTTCAGAAAATATATACATATAAGTGATTTGGGTTGAAAATTTTACGATAATTGGTGGCCGAAAAACGGACCCATAGTCTATTCCATGCCGAATGGAAGAATCCCTGGAGTGCACCCTCAATGTTACCGCAAATGCGGTTTATATGCTATTACTGAATGACGGACTAGACGCTTGCATTTATGGATTGCAACTTCTGTATTAAAATTCTAGCCACCTCTCCGGAACGGCTCTATTCGCACTTTCAAGCGATATGTTTCATTCCTTGAACTACTTCTGCCAAAAAAAAACTCATTCCGCCTGATTTCCTAGAAACTACTTCCATGTAGTACAAAATTTGGCACTTATATTGGTAGTGTAAAATTGGAAGTTTCAAGGTACATGCGAAATGTGAAAGAGAGCAGAGAGCCGTGAATTGTTTGCCTATTCAATGTCTCACCTCGTCAATTTTTGACCTCTTGAACTTTTGACCTCCTGAACGTTTGACATCACGAACTCTTGAGCTCGTGAACTTTTTGTCTCTTGAACTTTGACCTCTTTAAAACTTTAACCTCATGAACTTTCAACAACGTGTGAAAAGGGACTCAATACACACTCGTTTTTTGCTATTCTCTATTCTTAGTTATCCATTGTCATTTCCGTCTGATTTCTGCTCTAACGAGAGATTCACGCTTTTTGTTTGAGAGGTATACAACCCACAGACTGAGGATTTTTGTCTGACTCCATTGAGCAGGGAATGTATGGACGCTCGGATTATATAGAGCAGGTATGACCCTTGTTCTATTGTTTCCTTTTATACCTTCGCCAAGTAGCCGTTACAGCTACATAAGTATTAGCCAGTATAGTGGGCAGGCTTACCTGCCGGTTATAACCCCAAGAGAAGCAGTCTGTACGTTCTGTCTGTCCAAAGTCTGTATCTTCTCGAGTTTCTTCACTCAGCCCGCCAGCTATTCCCTTCGGCTATTGGGCAAACAGCGCCCTCTACCAATGGGGAGAGAGGCGAGACAACTCTATAATAGAGCACTTGTCTCCCCTGCATCAAATTACATTGTACTATACGAGCGACATAAAAATGAATGATTTTCAACAGACCCACATGGCCATCATATGTCATATAGTAAAGGATATGCAAACTGATTCCAAATTGGCATAAGGTGTCAGGTTTTGATGTGGAACCCCTCTGGATCTCCATACATTTTGAGGATTGGAATTGTTGTCCAAAATAGACAAAACACCGACAATAATTAATGTATGTTGCCATGACGTCACTGTGACGTCAGCAATACTCAAGCCATGTAAATTTTAATTAGATTTCCTGAAAGAACATTATACTTGGATATTTTGTGGTAAATTTCATTTCATACGCCCTAAGCTAAGAATAATACGAGGCTCAATCGCACCCCATCCCCCATTTTTGAACTGACAAAAATGGCCAATGCAACATAGTTTTGACCTTGCCTATACCTCTCTTGCACCGACATTCCACTGTCAAACAAGGCCTCATGAGTAGTATATAAAGGTCAATACGCGCCCAGATCCCCTTTATATACTACTTTCATACCATATGTTTGCATTTATTATGGCAGAGCGTCATATCTGTTATAGTTAAACATCATATCATACTTTGGCTTCGCCAAGCGCGACATTGGGGCGTCTTTCCAAATATTTCACAGATGATAAATCTTATGATATGTAACTGAAAAGCAAGTTGGAGCATACATATATAAGTCGAGCATTTTACGTGGTTATTTAGACATCTTACGTAACTTTCATACTTGAAACGTAATCCAGTTGCATTTCTATCATCGTCATCACAATCGCTTACCATCGAAACATACAAATGGACAGATGAAGAGAATCCAGTAAGTTTTCACGAATTAACGCTTCATTTTCGTATAAATATTGTTCCATGGCGGCCATTTTGAATTACGTCACTATAACCAAATATGGCCATTCACCAAAGTGTCGACCACAGAGGTGTTGATCCTGGACATATAGCCGGCACATCTATGCAGCTTGTTTGCTTGCAACAAAGATATACCATCGAACCAATATTTGGGCATCTTTCCGGTCTGGTTGGCAGGACAAAACGGAGTATTTTTTAGCCTGTATGCATACTCCCAGGTACAACGCGTTATGAGAAAATTTGAAATTTGTGACTGTGAGTTTCTTTCATTTTATCTCAAGTGCATCAAACCACTTTATTTTGCCTAATATAACGATTGCCTGTCATATTTAAAAGTTAATAACCTTAACAAACAATAACACGTCATGAGAGCAGGCAATTAAAATGTGTTTACATTTTTTAGTAAATCTTAGGCCACAAAGTGTAATATACATTGCGATAAGTTCCAGCTCTCAAGCCTAAGTGTAACCAAAATCGTGACATTTTACGCGCTTTGGTCCAAAATCCACTTTGCTTGGTAGAGCTAAAGACCGTCTATGACAGTAAATACACTTTGAATCTGAATTTCCGAGTCGTTTATTATAATATAATGTCTCTCCAAATAAAGATTAACAATTTCGAGAGTATACGATGTCCGAATAATATATTAATAACTTGAAGTGCATTCGTCTACATACACTTTACTACAGTTGGTGTTAAATTTATATCGTCATTTCTCCATATGTAACTACAGTATCCAGTACTTATGCTGTCTTATATAATTAGCGTATAACATAGAATATTTGATCAGTAAATACCGGTCGTTAATATGACTTATAATATGACGCGCTAATGATGTTCACGCATGAAAATTGCTGTAAAGGAAGAACAACCACGCTAGAACATTATTATATGTTATTAACTAAGATTTCGCGGTAACTATGGCAGGGTGATATTAATAAAAGGGAATCTGTTATTTCAAAATCGCTAGATTAGCGGGTAACCACACCTAACAATTCCAAGAATGAGTTATATTTACACTTACTCGGAAGAAATTCCTCTCTGGATGACGTTCAGAAATGAGATATTTGTTTGAATCCAAAACAAGAATTTGACCATGTCTGCAGAACTATTTTAGTATACGTTATTACATGTAATTATAATGTTAACCAAATGACTGTAATCCGAAATATACACTTTTATCACATAGATTATATTCAGTGCCTAATTAATATATTCATAACACATATGTTAAATATTGTGATTTTATCCTAGTCATTGTTGTCTGTACACACTTGGTATCATCTCTGTAAATGGGTCCATTAGATTCGCAGATCGAACTAAAAACATCAAAAGCACGCTATAACACCCAACTCTCTACCACTTACACCCAACTGTCTCCCGCAAACACCCAACTGTCCCCCGCCGACACCCAACTGTCTCCCAGCTAACAACAAACTGTCTCCCGCTAACACCCAACTGTCTCCGCTAACTCCCAACTGTCTCCCCGTTGGCACCCAACTGTCTCTCCACTAGCACACATTTGTGTCTCTCTAATACCCAACAGTCTCCGGCTAATACCCAACTGTCTTCCGGCCAACACTAAGCTCGCTCCCGGTAACACCCAACTGTCTCCCGCTAACACCCAACTCTCTCCCGTTACATGTAACACCCAACTGACGCCCACCAACATCCAAATGCTTACCCGCTAACACCCAACCGTCTCACCGCTAGCACACAACTGTCTCCCGTTAACACTCAAACGTCTCCCACAAACACCCAAATGTCTCCCCACTAACGCCCAATTTCCTCCGCTAAATCCTAAAAGTTTCACTACTAGCAGCCAACTGTCTCCTCACTAGCGCCTGTCTCCCCGTTAGCACCACACTCTCTCCCCGCTAGCACTCAACTGCCTCTCCACTAACACCCAAATATCTCTCGCTAACACCCAACTGTCTCCCTCTCACACCCAACTGTCTCCCGCTGACACCCACAAATCCTTACAGTCGCATTTAGATATTTTTAGCGGTTCACCTTTTTAAAATCTAATTGTACCAATACGGTTGTTTTGTAATGTATACAGAGGCATTGCGAGTGTATTTAATTACGTGGTTGTAATCCGAAATATACACATACATCGTGTAGAATATTATATTCAGTGCCTAATTAGTGTATTAAATGTTATTTTATCCTGTCTATTGTTATCTGTACATACCTGTCATCGTCTCTGTAAAGAAGATTTCTTGGATCTGTAGAGATTGAAGTAAAACATAAAAAAAATATAAAAAAATAAAAAAAGCAAACAAATTATCTCTCCTGCCAACACCAAACCTTCTGCCGCTAAAACACAACTATCCCCCGCAAACAACCAACCTGTCTCCTGCTATCACCCAACTGTCTCCTGCTAACACATAACGGTCTCCCGGCTAGCACTCAAATGTCTCCCGCTAACATCCAATGGTCTCCCGCTAACACCCACCTGTCTCCTGCAATACCCAACTGCCTTTCATTAGCACCCAACTGTCTCCCCGCTAACACCCGTCTTCCCGCTAACACCCAAAAGCATCCCCGTTAACACTGAACTGTCTTCCGCTAGCACCCATCTGTCTCCCAGCTTGCAACTAAATGTTTTAATTCCGCGAACACCCAACTATCTCCCCGCTATCACCCAACTGTCTCTCCGCTAAAACCCAACAGTCTCCCACTAATAATCAGCTGTCTTCCGTTAACACCCATCTGCCTTACCGCTGGCACGTTAACATCCAACTGTCTCCCTCTAACACCCCAATTGTCTCCCTCTAACACCCAATTGTCTCCCTCTAACACCCAATTGTCTCCCTCTAACACTCAATTGTCTCCCTCTAACACCCAATTGTCTCCCTCTAACACCCAATTGTCTCCCTCTAACATCCAATTGTCTCCCTCTAACACCAATTGTCTCCCTCTAACACCCAATTGTCTCCCTCTAACACCCAAATGTCTCCCTCTAACGCCCAATTGTCTCCCTCTAACACCCAATTGTCTCCCTCTAACACCCAAATGTCTCATTTATTGGTGCTAGCTATCACAATGGTTTTGACTGTGTGCATCGAGAAGAGGTAGACGTACGGTACAATACTAGAAATGACAGACAAAGGTGAATGAATATGAATTCCCAGTTATCAAGAGAATTCACATGAAGCAACAGTGCTTTAGACAATCTGCATGGAAGATTGGCAAAACTTGAAGTTGAGGATTTCACCATCAGCTCAATATGGTCATCCCACACTGTGCGCCGACTTTCTAAACTTTCTTGAATTGATTACACGGTGCGTCCTACCAAGTCCCTTTTCATAAATCCGTCTGTCTGTCCGCCCTTGAGTCACTCAGATCTGCTGCCTTATTTTCGCATTTTTTTCCAATGCATCTCTCCTTCAGATTTTAACATTTATGAGACGGACAAACAATATTGTTTTCAAAGCCATCCAATGTATAAGAAAGGCGTCGGATCCGTCGTTCACCAAAAAAAATTCCGCGTCAATAATCGATAAATTCCGTTTGGCAGTATTAAGCGAATGTGAAAACTTAAAAGAAAGCCGGTTTATTTCTTGCAAGAGAGAAGCGGTGAATAATTTTCAACGATGGCAAGAAGAAATCGTGATGATCTATTCATAAAAATCTTATCATTGACAAATATTCTTAAATCCAAATGAATTTTCGAGTCATACGTACATGTGTATCCACGTACAGTCATACGTACATGTGTATCCACGTACAGTCATACGTACATGTGTATCCACGTACAGTCATACGTACATGTGTATCCACGTACAGTCATACGTACATGTGTATCCACGTACAGTCATACGTACATGTGTATCCACGTACATGTGTATCCACGTACAGTCATACGTACATGTGTATCCACGTACAGTCATACGTACATGTGTATCCAAAAGTGTTGGATTTTTTTGTGTGATTCTAAAATAAAAGGTTTTCTTTTTGAAACTTCTTCGCCCGTAATCTTCAACGGAAGGGCTAACACCTGCAATATCTATAGTATACTTTAGATACCATTTAGATTCCAGAAAAAGCGGCTATAGTTTACAGAGAAAATAAACACAGGCCATCCCAGGTCACTTCACTGGGTAACCATATATATTACTGTACATTTAACAGCAGTCTGAGAAGTAACACCAAGTAACACCAAGACGTCTGGTGAATCCACGGTATAAGAAATAACAGTTCTAGCATGTGAATAAACAGCTTGTATAGAAATTTGAAGCGTACATTATATATCGCCTTGTGCTAACTTTAATATCAAGTACCGGTATCTGTTGGCGCGCGTGCCGAGCACGAGAGCGCAGTGTACCTTTCCTGAAGCAATTGCCAGTGTTATCTGGCTACTTTCTTCTCTCGCCAGACTTTTATAGTACCCTCTTGAACAGAGAGAAAGTCAATCGGCGTCTGTGCACCTCGCCAAGTTCTCAACTCTCTCGGCTTGTGTGGTGGGATCGTTTGAAGACATAGTCTACTTAAAATATGCACGGTAAGTATTCACGGTAAGAGTTTTAGCAGCACGCTCATGCCGTGTTTAACTCATCTTCGCTAAGAATATCTCCTGGTGGCGGGCACAGATACATATCACGGCGCTCTCCTGCTTGTACTATCGGAGCGTGGCACGTGCACGCTGACGGAATTACGGGCTGTCAGAACAAATCGACACGCGGCATCGCACTGTACGCAAAAACCTGGAATCTTCTATACTTCTGGCATGAAGCATAAGAGAGAAGGGTTTTTAACAGAGCGTTACACGCGATTATCGATTGGGTCCTAGAAGACAGTTCTGCTGTCTGCGACTGAACAGGGAAACAAGGCAAAATAAAAAAAATCGACATTTTGCGGGCAAAGGTTGCCGGGAATGCGCATAATTATCTATGTAAATATGTAAATAATATGCACATGGGGATTTTGGTTGGGTATATCCAGATTGCAGGGCCAGGTTGATTGCAGGGTTGTGTTGGGGAAAGGTTGGGTGAGGAGTACAGTGTGTTCTAGGGGATATTACACAGGGCGAGGCAGACCGGCATCTCCGTTTGTTCTATGTATGACCATTCCATCAGCCTCACACCAAGATCTCGGTAGTGCCAGTAGTATAGACAGTCTGTAGTCCCGGGTATAGCGTTAGCCAGTACTGTATTTACCAGCATCCTTAACCTACTCCCACACATCGAAGCACAGCCAATATGGCCGCACTACAGAACGGTGTATTAACCCTCGTAGATCATACGAACCAAAACGGTCCAGTAAACCATATTAACCCTACGATACCAATGAAGGACCAAGATGCTATTAAGCTGTTTGTCGGCCAAATACCCAGAAATTTAGAAGAAAAAGATCTCAGACCCATCTTTGAGGAATACGGGCAAATTTACGAATTGACAGTCCTTAAGGATCGCTTTACCGGAATGCACAAAGGTAAGAATTTGAGGATTAGAATATATCACTGCCTGTTCAGATTTTGGAATTTCTCTTTGATGTTGTCATACTTTAACCCGTGTTACATGCGATATATACGGCCATGTGCTGTAGAAGCACGCCTTGGCTGGCCAATACAGGCAGGCAGGCCATGCTGCATGGAATCACAAGCCGACCAATATTGACAATATCGATATGGACTCACACATTCCAGGCTGTAATCAGTTTACCTTGAGCTATAGTATAACATGTACAGCCTTCTCTCACACTCAGTTGTTCATATTGTGCTTCCACATTTTGGTAACATTCGAAATTCACCATGTCAGAGCTGCGCCAATGATGGCCAGGACAGCCTGGGGAGAATCTCTGGCGCAATGACCAGCAATATGCTGATCTCTGACACCGATCTCAGAGGACCTTGTCCGGGCACCAATCTTAAGGTGACACAACGTTCGACCGGTATTCCATGGCTGTGTTCTCTTATCTCACATTGATCAATGTTATTGCACCCGGTACTGGGTATTGTACACAAACTTAACAATGCACACAGCTCGCTCTGTTATATTTTCACGTTGGATTCATGGATTCAAAGAACGGGGACAGATATTCATATTTTTACGTTTATTTATACATTCCTGACTGTACCGATATTACATGGTATTGTGATATATGTTACATAACAGCCTGTGAATTTTTTTGCATTCCGGCTCCCATGTGTTTTATGTCACAACGTACTTTGGTATAAAACGCTGACATTTGACGAAACGTGCATGTCTCATTTTCATCTGGATATACTGTTATATAGGTCCTCCATCGTATAGCATTAATGGTAGTTTTTAACATACAATATAACCTACCTTATAACCTACCTGCTTCGGTTGTTTCCTATTCATTTGGAGAAATGCCAAATATTTGAGAATCTTTTCATCCAATTGGGAACAGGAATTTACATGTTGCAGAGATTTGCTACGCACTCGTGAAAACTATGATATATAATATATATACTAGGATATAAGACAGACCCCACCGTATGCGAATTTTTGACGAGATAAATATGTTAGCGATGCTAGAATATTGAGGAGTTCTGTGTTATATCATTTGAAGGATCTCGTTGTTTATGTCAGTGTACAAGGTATATTGGATACCACTTAATATTACTTACAATACCAACTAACGTACTATCCAATCAGATTATGAGATTGTCACTTCCTGTCTATCGATTCTGGCCTAGTTAACCAATCAACTGGCAAAACTAGCACTTCCGGTTCATCTTTTTGTCCTATATTGCTATTGACGATTTTATTTATTTATTCATTTTATTTACTTGAGCTGCATTGATCGGCTTCTTCAATAGCGTCATAACATAATGTGGAAGTGCTAGTTCTATCAGGTGATTGGTTGACTGGACCAGACACGGCCAACGGGAAATGGCAATCACCTAATCACTAGTTCTGTCAGTTGATTGGTTGACTGGACCAGACTCGGCCAACGGGAAATGGCAATCACCTAATCACTAGTTCTGTCAGTTGATTGGTTGACTGGACCAGACTCGGCCAACGGGAAATGGCAATCACCTAATCACTAGTTCTGTCAGTTGATTGGTTGACTGGACCAGACTCGACCAACAGGAAATGGCAATCACCTAATCACTAGTTCTGTCAGGTGATTGGTTGACTGGACCAGACTCGACCAACAGGAAATGGCAATCACCTAATCACTAGTTCTGTCAGTTGATTGGTTGACTGGACCAGACTCGACCAACAGGAAATGGCAATCACCTAATCACTAGTTCTGTCAGTTGATTGGTTGACTGGACCAGACTCGGCCAACGGGAAATGGCAATCACCTAATCACTAGTTCTGTCAGTTGATTGGTTGACTGGACCAGACTCGACCAACAGGAAATGGCAATCACCTAATCACTAGTTCTGTCAGTTGATTGGTTGACTGGACCAGACTCGACCAACAGGAAATGGCAATCACCTAATCACTAGTTCTGTCAGTTGATTGGTTGACTGGACCAGACTCGACCAACAGGAAATGGCAATCACCTAATCACTAGTTCTGTCAGTTGATTGGTTGACTGGACCAGACTCGACCAAGAGGAAATGGCAATCATCTAGTCACCTAATCAAATTGTATTGAGCAAATCCACGTGCATGCTGTAGGATAAATGATGCAAGATTTGACAGGCACGTCAATCCTGTATGACCAGGCGTCAGTCCTGTATGACCAGGCGTCAGTCATGTATGACCAGGCGTCAGTCCTGTATGATTAGACACGTCAATCCTGTATGACTAGACACGTCAGTCCTGTATGACCATACACGTTGTCCTGTATGACCAGTCGTCAGTCCTGTATGACCAGGCGTCAGTCCTCTATGACCAGGCGTCAGTCCTGTATGACCAGTCGTCAGGCCTGTATGACCAGACACGTCAGTTCTGTATGACAAAGCCTCAGTCCTGTTTGACCAGGCGTCAGTCCTGTTTGACCAGGCGTCAGTCCTGATGACCAGGCGTCAGTCCTGTATGAGCAGGCGACTGGTTTCATAGACGATTGGGGGGGGGGGGTCCGATTAATTAAACGCAACATTAAAAGGGTGTTGGAAAACGATGTTGGAAAGACAAATATGATGACTGTTTATTTCTAAAAACATCACAAGGACCAAAAGTGATCCCTGTGATGATTTATTTCCCAGTCACGTTTTTATTGTAGCTGTTCATGTGGACATCTTGAATGACATGTCGGTGACCACACGGCTCCTAGCATCGGCTGGAGCGGTATTAGATACAAATAGCGACGGTGTAATAGCACTATCAAATCATCTGTTGGAAAATGATGAACTATGTGACCGTCAGAACGGTCCAAACGAGGGAGTATTTATAAAATGAAAGTTCGTATTCGCAACAAATACCTGTGAGGCCCGACGCCAGCCAAGCGCTTTGTTCTCCAACATGTTTACAAGTCACAAAACTACAATCAGAATGATGCAAGGCCTAGTGGAGAAAGCTTTGGGGTCTGGGTTCATTGTTCTCTGTCCAGTTGGCACAGTATCCACCTTTTGCACAGTATTGGGTGAACAGTAGAGAGCCTATCTGTGCAGTAACCCGTGACTTCAACTACTGGTTCATATATTTTCACTTTGCACTGTCTTTTAACCTAGGAGAGCATTTTATTACTGGTGATAGCTGGCATATTTTCATATAATATTTGCCAAATTTTACATTATTTTAAGCAAAGTGACAATTTCTTGAATACTGGAAAAATATAGTACATATGTATAAAATTATGTCGGTTATCAGTCCTTGAATCTATTCTCCCATGCAGTTTAAGATATCCGGGGGCAATGTGAAAATGTTCGAACCAGAATGTGATCAGCTGGATGAGTGGTCACTGCACAGACAGGCTCTTCTTTCTTCTCTCAATGATGTGCAAAAAGCGGATAGAAATTCACTTTTAACATTTGTCTCATTAGCTGTAGTCTGACGAGACCACAAAGAGCAAACTACAGTGTTGTCAATAGTATAGCTGGACCTACAATAATGGCAAACCTCTTGAATGGTGACGAAAGTTCCTCAGAAACAATTGTAAATCTTTCTGTTTTTTCTTTTCGCAGTCAAATGAAAATGGAATGAAGAAAAATATCACATCTGTTTTCACACCACGTATGTTTCTTTCGGGTATTGCTAAGACTATTGCCTAATTAGACCCACCTTGAGTGAAGATCTACTACCCTATAATAGTAATCAATCGACAGTTAGAAGGACGTGAAGTGAACTGACTAGTCTGCTTTGACGAAAAGACTACGGAGGTATTTGTGTAGGCTCCATTTGAACATGTTGATCTGACCTTGAGCTCCCATCTTGTTCGGGAGAACATTCCAGGTATTAATTATCAGTCTACCACTCGTTGACAAAACAAGAATTTACAGCATTTACCGAGTTTTGAGAGCTGTCAAAAGATTTTTGTGAGTTTTCCTTGTATTCGTAGTGGTGAGTGGATGTGACATAGAAGGGTGGATTGATTAACCAATTCGATTCCCCTTTGAATATTTTGAAGGTTTGGGTGAGGTCAGAACTTGAAGGTTTGGATGAGGTCAGAACTTGAAGGTTTGGATGAGGTCAGAACCTTTTGAGGTTCGGAAGGTTTAGTGTTTAAATCGATCTTCGTAAGATACGGTAGGTCAAAGATTTCTGGCACTACTATGGTTGGGTGTCCTCAAGGAATTTAATGTCTTTCTGTTAGTGGGAATTCCAGATGACGCTGGAAAAAGTGAGTTGACCACATCTGGCATGTCCTTCACAAAGCTGACGAACAGAATGGTACACAACAAACAACATTGTGAATTTTGCTGGTTCGTCTAGAAGTTGATCCCAGTCACCTCATGAAAGCTCTTGCCTCATGGAATCACCTTTCTGCATATTGGGGTTTAGATATTTGGGACTCATTTCAATGTTGCATACTCTTCCGAACAGAGGATCATGGCATAAATAAAAAAATTCGAACAGACAAAAAAAAACACATATCCAGAATACGACGTTATCAGAGTGGCCATGTTGGATTATTTTTACAATATTACATGCTTGGCCTCAAGATATAATGTCGGAAGTTTCAGTCCCCTAACCCAAGAAGTAAGAAAAATATATAGGGGGTGGATGGGGCGGGGTAGGAGGCGAAATGGCCTCTCCCCAGGCTGCGGTACATCATAAATCTCCCAGGTCAGGTAGAGTTAAGAGTTAAGTTTTATTCCAGAACAATCGTTGTATCGGAGTATTAAATGATATGGGCGCGTGTTATTGTTGGTCCGGGTCATCAAAACCTGCAGTTGTCGAGCTTTAATTCTACAGATGAAATGTCAGATATCCTCTCATATTGACAGTAGCCTGTTTGCAATCACCTGGATACAAAGGTTAATAGGTTTAATGTTTCAGTGGATCCCGTGTCATTATCGAACAGGATTCCACCCGTAAACCTGGCCACTGATGCACGCTCGCCTCCTCAACCCTCACAATACGCCGCCAGAATTAACGTTAACATACAGAGATCATCCACGGCGAGATCAATTGTTCTATTCCGTGTACAGTTATTCAGTGAAACATTTAGTGGACCTATGGGACAAATTCTCACCTACCTTCCAAGATCATAACTCACTTCATACTATTGGGACAAGGCAGCTGGAACCTACCGTATTATATATTTGGGTCTGGCACTATACCAACACATGCAAACAAACAGAGAAGATGACTGCTCAAATGACACCACAGTAACGCGGGGTACGAGAGAGATTTAGAGAGGTATTTAGGGAGATCCACTGGCGGGGTACCGGTATATAGAGATATTCACTGGTATGGTACTGGCATACAGAGAGATTCACTGGTGGGGCACTGGTATTATAGAGAGATCTACTGATGGGTTACCGGTATTTTGAGAGATCCACTGGTTGGCTGCCGTATATTTAACTTCTAATTCTTGAACATGTGTATAATCTTATAGAGTACCGTATCATAAAGTGACTGCTGCATGTTTCTTTGGAAATTGAGACAAATGTTGTATTTATTACATGGATAATTCTGTAGAAACATTCCACAGGGTGATGTTCATCTTCACAATGCCAAAGTTTATTTTTGAGCCAAAGGAATCTTGATCATCTTGCGTGGCAGACCGCGTTCCGCCAACATTCAGTGTATACGAATCTAATAACAGATCACGGTGGCCTAAAGCATGTGATCTGATTGGTCAAAATATCGCTGATTAGTTGAAATGTAAAGTGGCATTTTCCTTGAAAACTATTCATTCCCATGTGTACCGGGGGTAACCTATATCTAGGATAGAGATACCCCTGATTTTAGCGAAGATGAGTGATGTTAGACTGTACCGGGGGTAGCCTATATCTAGGATAGAGATACCCCTGATTTTAGCGAAGATGAGTGATGTTAGACTGTACCGGGGGTAACCTATATCTAGGATAGAGATACCCCTGATTTTAGCGAAGATGAGTGATGTTAGACTGTACCGGGGGTAGCCTATATCTAGGATAGAGATACCCCTGATTTTAGCGAAGATGAGTGATGTTAGACTGTACTGGGGGTAACCTACTGTATATCTAGGATAGAGATACCCCTGATTTTAGCGAAGATGAGTGATGTTAGACTGTACCGGGGTAGCCTATATCTAGGATAGAGATACCCCTGATTTTAGCGAAGATGAGTGATGTTAGACTGTACCGGGGGTAACCTATATCTAGGATAGAGATACCCCTGATTTTAGCGAAGATGAGTGATGTTAGACTGTACCGGGGGTAGCCTATATCTAGGATAGAGATACCCCTGATTTTAGCGAAGATGAGTGATGTTAGACTGTACCGGGGGTAGCCTATATCTAGGATAGAGATACCCCTGATTTTAGCGAAGATGAGTGATGTTAGACTGTACCGGGGGTAGCCTATATCTAGGATAGAGATACCCCTGATTTTAGCGAAGATGAGTGATGTTAGACTGTACCGGGGGTAGCCTATATCTAGGATAGAGATACCCCTGATTTTAGCGAAGATGAGTGATGTTAGACTAACCTATATCTAGGATAGAGATACCCCTGATTTTAGCGAAGATGTAGACTGTACCGGGGGTAGCCTATATCTAGGATAGAGATACCCCTGATTTTAGCGAAGATGAGTGATGTTAGACTGTACCGGGGGTAGCCTATATCTAGGATAGAGATACCCATGATTTTAGCGAAGATGAGTGATGTTAGACTGTACCGGGGGTAGCCTATATCTAGGATAGAAATACCCCTGATTTTAGCGAAGATGAGTGATGTTAGACTGTACCGGGGTAACCTATATCTAGGATAGAGATACCCTGATTTTAGCGAAGATGAGTGATGTTAGATTGTACTGGGGTAGCCTATATCTAGATAGAGATACCCTGATTTTAGCGAAGATGAGTGATGTTAGACTGTACCGGGGTAGCCTATATCTAGGATAGAGATACTCCTGATTTTAGCGAAGATGAGTGATGTTAGACTGTACTGGGGTAGCCTATATCTAGGGGATAGAGATACCCTGATTTTAGCGAAGATGAGTGATGTTAGACTCTACCGGGGGAGCCTATATCTAGGATAGATATACCCCTGATTTTAGCGAAGATGAGTGATGTTAGACTGTACCGGGGGTAGCCTATATCTAGGATAGAGATACCCCTGATTTTAGCGAAGATGAGTGATGTTAGACTGACCTAAGTCGGTGAGTTTTGCCGAGGTGGTTCAAGCGTAATTTTCTGTTTATGGCCCATGTTCATGAGAATTGCGAGGAATACCGTGGCCTAATGATGGTGCTCGACCGTTTGTCCTCCCCTTTAATTGTACACTTACAACTGAGTGTGTCTTAATGACCTGTGATAATTGCCCTATAAACTTTGTCGGATATTGTGAATATTGTGGTGTATACTTTTTCATCATGAATGATTTCATAATTGAAGTTTGCAAGTTTACATCATTGGTATCGATTGAGTCGTGCTTCAAATGTGCTTCTAGATCTTTCTCTGAGAAATGATAGACCTGAGAAATGATAGACATGAAATAATCAGGAATGTGGTTGTCAAAATAGGCCAAATATCGTAAAGTGAAAAGTAACCGTACTTGATACTGTAAAATAATCGTAGTTCGTCGAATTTGCTGTTCTTTGTAACGTTAGTAATCAAGTAGTCAAAACAATCGTAGTTTGTCGAGTTTGCAATTCTTTGTAACGTTAGTAATGAAGTAGTAAAATGTATATAATCGTAGTTTGTCGTTTTTGCAATTCTTTGTAACGTTAGTAATCAAATAATACACTGTAAAATAATCGTAGCTTTCGCAGTAGCACATTCTTTGTAATGTTAGTAATGAAGTAGTACACTGTAAAATAATCGTATACATTGTAGTTTGTTGCGATAGCACATGATTTGTAACGTTAGTAATCAAGTAGTACACTGTAAAATAATCGTATACATTGTAGTTTGTTGCGATAGCACATGATTTGTAACGTTAGTAATCAAGTAGTACACTGTAAAATAATCCTAGTTTGTCGCTGTAGCGTATATATATATCGGAACGATTGGCATATAATGGGCCAAGCAATCGTACACCGTCACAGCATCTTCTTTGTAACGCTATTGTTCAAACAGTAAAACTGCCAAATAACCGCAGCTCTTCTGATGACGTATACTATTGAAACAGATCTGATGGTTCCAGCAATCGTACACCGTCACAGTAGGGTCTTTGTAAGGCTGATGGTTCCAGCAATCGTACACCGTCACAGTAGGGTCTTTGTAAGACTAGCATTCAGAAAGCAAACTGCAAAGTAACCACAAACTGACCTATGGAGCGTATACTATCGGAACGGTAGGCCTAAATATCATGAGTGTGTTATTTTTGAGCAGTCGTACACCGTTATGCGATAGTTACTTTGTAACGTGCGTCCGTAAAACCGTATCAAGCAATCGTAAATCTACACTGTTAAACTAGTTTGAGAGGAAACCCAGTATTGGAGATTTGAGTCTTCTCTCCAATGATATTTAATAGGGAGAACACGAATCCATATTAACGTACTTGGGGATTCAATTCCTAGCTAGAACAAGCGGACTAGCATTCCTGGGGGACTACATCTCATTTCATACTGCAACAACACTATTATGGCACATGTGTATTTGCATCATCTATGCGGTTATTCTTACCGAAACACTGCACGCGTACTGCACGCCCGGTATGTCAACTCCAGTATTGGTATTGCGATTCACAAATCTACGTTCCAGTGCATTTTTCCACGGGAACCACATGCACTAATCAAATGTTACATCTACTGCACATGTTTCCCTCATCTTCCGTGATATGGCAATTTAGTTGGAAAATGAGTGGGAAAAAATGAAGTTATGAACATTGAATCAGAAAAATTGTGAGAGAATAGGAAATTATATTCTCCATATTTCAAGGAAATTAACTCGGGCCACAACGAAGAAACGCTGGTGAACTTTCCTGGCGATATTACAGATTTTTAATTCATGACCATGGTTGGCCATGTTAGTCTATTGTCTTGAAGAAAGCCTGACCATGGTTGGCCATGTTAGTCTATTGTCTTGAAGAAAGCCTGACCATGGTTGGCCATGTTAGTCTATTGTCTTGAAGAAAGCCTGACCATGGTTGGCCATGTTAGGCTATTGTCTTGAAGAAAGCCTGACCATGGTTGGCCATGTTAGTCTATTGTCTTGAAGAAAGCCTGACCATGGTTGGCCATGTTAGTCTATTGTCTTGAAGAAAGCCTGACCATGGTTGGCCATGTTAGTCTATTGTCTTGAAGAAAGCCTGACCATGGTTGGCCATGTTAGTCTATTGTCTTGAAGAAAGCCTGACCATGGTTGGCCATGTTAGTCTATTGTATTGAAGAAAGCCTGACCATGGTTGGCCATGTTAGTCTATTGTCTTGAAGAAAGCCTGACCATGGTTGGCCATGTTAGTCTATTGTCTTGAAGAAAGCCTGACCATGGTTGGCCATGTTAGTCTATTGTCTTGAAGAAAGCCTGACCATGGTTGGCCATGTTAGTCTATTGTCTTGAAGAAAAGCCTGGCGATACTCTTGATTAGATTTTTCGAGTCGTCATAATTGGGGCATTTTGAAGTCTGTGAGTTTTTTCTATGAAAATATAGGCATGTTCATAGCAGTCCTATAAAACCTCAGTTAAATATTTAAAGTAGACCATATAAAATCTCAGATTATAAAAAATAAGTTCTTAAAAAAGTGTTTTCAATGAATTGCGGTATCGGTTATGATTACCAAGCCTTTTTCTACACGAAATACCAAAGATAGCTATCAATGGAAGAGTGAATCCAGTGTCTGGAACAATCATTAATTCATTGGATGAGGACGAAATCTAAACACATCTGTGGTATCTCATAGCAATTCATGAATGGGTGAGTGCATGGACGGGTGGACGGACGGACGGGTGGAATGAATGGATGGATGGATTGATGAATCGATGGATGTGTGGATATGTCTTTCAGGATTTACTATGTTGGACAATATTTCCTGCCGACCAAGTAACACTGTTTTCTTCCGAAACCAATTAATTTGAGAACAATTCAAATATCAGGTTGTAAGGGCCACTCGATGATTACAGCAAATGACCGGATTTATCCATTACTATATAGTTCGTGCTATCCTTAGGATTAATCTGTGGCCCCTGATAAATTAGTCAATAACCATTACTCATACGATACAAAATGTTCCTCTCCCACCTGTTCTGATATCGGGTAATCGACTTTGTGATCTCAGGTAGGCGTCTCCAGCGACAGAAGGCTCGTGTGTACACCTGCCAATTTTGCCCGTTTTCACACCTGTTCACCACAGACCGTTGCTGGGAGATCAGATATGCCGTCTTCCTTACCAGATATCTGAACTGAACATATTCCAATATTATAACCATATTTGTATCGGATCCGATATTTAAATGAAGAAAGATGGATCCTAAAACATGTGAAATAGCTCCAATTTGTTTAGAAATTTTATATTTCAGCTGAAAATCACGTCCTAAATGAGACGAACAACATAGAAGAAGCCATGTCTCAGATGATCCCACATGACCACCATTAGAAATTTCATCATTATTTTACACGCTGATGATTATATAAACTCAAAATTGTGCCTCGAAAATGACAAACATGGAACAACACGATTTTTGAGATGACGCCACCCATATTTTCCGCTCGGGAGATTATAAAATGTAGGCTCGAAATAATAAGCAATTGATGGATAAGCAATGACGTGAGACAGCTTGACAAATAACAATTTGAACTGGAAATGAAGCATTGAATAGGACAGAAAATGGTAAAAAATCCAAGATGGTCGCCACCATGACGTCACAGAAACTTCATTTTGAAAAAAGGCAGTTTTGGACGATTTTGTTTGGTTTAAAATAACCGGCAACTGTCATTGTATCCAGAACTAAAAAAAGGCTCCAACTCGAAGGACAACTTCAACACTAGCAGGCCTGGACGATTTGCGGTGTATCGTGACCTGGGAAGGCTTCCCAGTAGTAGTATAACCGCATTACAGCGCGCATTTTGACGAGTGCGCAGGTGTTTCTGCGCAGATTTGCGGAGGAAGTGCGGAGGGTCGGGGGATTCCCCAGTGGGGGTTTCCCAATGACGATCACGTGATCAAGGCATGTCTAGACTTGTTCTGGGTTGTACAGTTCTGCCATACGGAGGATGGGTACTAGTATTTCGCTGACGTCCTAGTAATAAACATAATCTATAGGTGTTGTACCATGTTAATAGGATCAGTCTAGCATCTGTACCACACTAGGGTCGAGTGTTTATTGTCTCGTGTATCTCCGCAAGAAAACAACAAACAAAATGGCGGCTCCAGGATGGTGTGGGGATGCCCTTTCCATATCACGGCGTCGACCGTAGCGCCATCTGCACACATTGACGCAAGGGAGACAACTCGTGTAGCCTAAGGGTATGAAAATAGCCGTTTTGGAGCTAGAGGAGCCAATAATGGTCCAATGGAGTTGTATGAGGTATCCATGTGAAGCATTCGTGAAGGGGCATCTGATGGGGTGGGTGTGGGGTTGAAATAGTGGCATTCTGCGCATGCGCGCTGGCCCAAGCGTATGCAAATAGACGTTTTGGAGCTAGGGGAGCCCCTGATGGTCCAATGGGATCGAGTGAGGTATTAAAGTGAAGCATTCGTGAAGGGGCATCTGATGGGCTGGGTGTGGGGTTGAAGTATCGGCATTCTGCGCATGCGCGGTGGCCGAAGGGTATGGAAATAGCCGTGTTGGAGCTAGGGGAGCCACAAATGGTCCAATGGGATCGACTGAGGTATCAAAGTGAAGCATTCGTGAAGGGGCATCTGATGGGCTGGGTGTGGGGTTGAAGTATCGGCATTCTGTGCATGCGCGGTGGCCGAAGGGTATGGAAATAGCCGTGTTGGAGCTAGGGGAGCCACAAATGGTCCAATGGGATCGAGTGAGGTATCAAAGTGAAGCATTCGTGAAGGGGCATCTGATGGGTTGGGTGTGCGGTATGAATATCATTCTGCGCATGCGCAGACGCAATGCGGAGCTCTCGTCCAATCAGAAGCGAGTATTTCAAATTCGTCACAGAGCTGTCAGCCAATCAGAAGCGAGTATTTTGACCCGGTGCATTATGGGCCATATTCAAGAGGGCGGCACGTATGTTCAAGATGGCGGCACATCCGGTGTCGAAAACTGGCCATTTCGTCGGGATGTGGTCACCTAGTGTCGAAAACTGGACCTTGTATGGGTCGTGCTAGACGTGTTGGAGCTAGGGGAGCCCTAATGGGCCGATGGAGTTGTATGAGGTATCAAAGTGAAGTATATTTCAAGCATGGGTGGGTGCATGTAAAATTTTTCCTGAAAAAATACGGAACACGGACTTTATCCTAAATTACGCGAAAATGCCTATATGGGGTATGGGGAGTATAGGACCATCCTGGGAAACCTACTTCTCGACATTTGCGGTATAGGTTGTGAGGTCTCGTTTTCTTAGTCTCGTCATGTAGAACATGATAGGAAGTGTCGCGAAGCGAATCGTTGATATTTTTGAAAAAGTACGATATAGCCCCATACGTAACAAAGGGTTGAAAGCATACTTCAAAATGAAGCAATTATTAGACAACAATACAGGTTGTAAACTATCCGAAAAGTTGTTCGACACATTAATAAAACCAATACTTTTATATGGCAGTGAAGTTTGGGGTGCCAAAGACACTTTTAGAGATTCAGATGGCTTCGAGCATGTACATCTAAAATTCATAAAAGAATTGCTTGGAGTACATTCCAAAAGTACGAACACAGCATGTAGATCCGAACTTGGCCGACTTCCTCTTAAATTTGATATTTTGAAACGCATGGTGCGGTTCTGGGCGCACATACTGGAAAGTCCGGGCTCCCTGGTATCTGACGTGTACCTAGACACAATCGATTGTAGTTCCTGGACTAAGTATATTTCTAATCTCCTCGATACCTGTGGATTCAAATATGTGTTCAATGAGCAATTTCCTACAACGAACGTCGAGGTCGGTTGCATTGTGCAGCGTCTTAAGGACATTGAAATGCAGGGAAGTATTTCATATATTCAGTCATCTGACAAGCTTACTGTCTTATCTTCAATGTTTAGCCTGTTTTGTAGACCAATTTATCCCGACGTCTTAGCTAATAGACACTATAGAAGTGTTATTTGCAAATACAGAATAAGTGCACACAGGTTGAAAATTGAACGTGGTCGATACCAACAGTTAAATAGAAGTGACCGACTTTGTAAACAGTGTCCAAGTAATGTCATTGAGAGTGAACATCATTTTATTTTGACCTGTCCTAAATATATTACACTGAGAAAAAACTTTTTCGAATCAATTTCTAATCTGGGTACCAACTTCCATTCTCTAAGTAACACAGCGAAGCTTAAATTTATTCTGGGAAACCACTGCACAGATACGCTTATTAAAACTGCCAAATTCTTGCTTGCTTGCGAAAAGTTGCGAGATCAATAAATTCCTTCATGCAGTGTGAAATATCCGGATCATATCAAGCTAATAGTATATATACATGTGTCAGATTGATAGGGCCTAAGGTTATTGAATTATGTCAGCTTTGCGTCATGTGAATATTGCTTTTATTCCTCTTGTATTCATCTGTCATGTTTGGCAACTTGTTCTTCTTATTTGTATGACTATATTACCAGTCTGCTGACTGCGTTGATGTGTCAATAAAAAAGTTATAAAAGTTATAAGTTATATAGTCCCATACTGGGGTATAGGATCAATGTTTGTCCCCCTGGGAAACCTACTTCTCGACATTTGCGGTATAGGTTGTGAGGTCTCGTTTTCTTAGTCTCGTCATGTAGAACATGATAGGAAGTATCGCGAAGCGAATCGTTGAAATTTTTGAAAAAGTACGATATAGCCCCATATAGGCCCATACTGGGGTATAGGATCAATGTTTGTCCCCCTGGGAAACGTACTTCTATACATTTGCGGTAGGGTTGTGGGGTTTCGTTTTCTTAGTCTCGTCATTTAGAACATGATAGGAAGTGTCCCCGTGCGAATCGGTGAAATTTTTGAAAAAGTACGATATAGCCCCATATAGACATATATATATAAATATATATTCCAATACTGGGGTATAGGACCGATGTTTGTCCTCCTGGGAAACGTCCTTCTATACATTTGCGGTAGGGTTGTGGGGTCTCGTTTTACTCGTCTCGACATTTAGAACACGATGGGTAGGGTTGCGGAGCGAATTGGTGAAATTTTTGAAAAAGTCACCAAGGCCTGGGTAGGCCCATAGGCCTATACTGCATGGCTATGGGTGTATAGGGCGATACGGGGTGGACATGTTGGAGTCTAGGTGAGTCCCTGGTGGTCCAATGGGGTCGAGTGAGGTCTTATTTTGAAGCTCTCGTGCAGGAGCATCCGACTGGGCTAATGGTTCGTCCGTGTTCAGTAGTCTGCGCATGCGCAGTCTGGCCGTAGTATAGAAAACAGGCATTTTGGGTGCTATGTAGGGGTGTGTTTGGGTTAGAGATGGGCTAATCACGGTTCGAATGGGTCGTGTGAGATGTCAAAGTGAAGCTTGTGTGGGGTAGAGTCAGAATGGTGTGTTTTTGAATGCAAGTCGCGTCAATCTGCGCATGCGCAGTTGGTTGTATTAAGTAAAGTGGCCATTTTGGGGCAGTACATGAAGGTGTTTGGGGTAGAGATGGACCGCTATGGGTCCGAATAGGTCGTGGAAGGTGTCAAAGTGAAGCTTGTGTGGGTTAGAGTCAGAATGGTGTGTTTTTTAATGCATGTCGCGTTAATCTGCGCATGCGCAGTTGGTTGTAGTAAGTAAAGTGACCATTTTGGGGCAGTCCAGGTAGGTATTTGGGATAGAGAGGGACCATCCTTGGTCCGAATGCGTCGTGTAAGGTGTCATCTTGTAGCCCTCGGGGTGTAGATCCCGATTTAAGGGCTGTTCACGTCATCTGTGACGTCATCAGTGACGTAATCAGTACGAGTAGTAGCGAAAGTGGACATTTTGGGGCAGTGAAAGGAAGGTATTTGGTGTAGAGATGGACCACCCTTGGTCCGAATGCGTCGTTGGAGGTGTCATTTTGTAGCTCTCGGGGTGTAGACCCCGATTTGGGGGATGTCTGCGTCATCTGTGACGTCATCAGTGACGTCATCATTACGAGTAGTAGCGAAAGTGTGCAATTTGGGGCAATGAAGGAAGGTATTTGGGGTAGAGATGGACCATCCTTGGTCCGAATGCGTCGCGTGGTGTGTCATTTTGTAGCTCTCGGCGTGCAGACCTCGATTTGAGGGCTGTCCACAGCATCTGTGACGTCATTGGTGACGTCATCAGTAGGAGTAGTAGCGAAAGTGTGCATTTTGGGGTAGTGAAGGAAGGTATTTGGGGTAGAGATGCTTCATCCTCAGTCCGAATGCGTCGTGTGGGGTGTCATCTTGTAGTTCTCGGCGTGCAGACCTCGATTTCAGGGCTGTCCGCAGCATCTGTGACGTCATTGGTGACGTCATCAGTAGGAGTAGTAGCGAAAGTGGGCATTTTGGGGCAGTGAAATTTTTGAAAAAGTACGATATAGCCCCATATAGACATATATATATAAATATATATTCCCATACTGGGGTATAGGACCGATGTTTGTCCCCCTGGGAAACCCACTTCTCGACATTTGCGGTAGGGTTGTGGGGTCTCGTTTTTCACGTCTCGACATTTAGAACACGATGGGTAGGGTTGCGGAGCGAATTGGTGAAATTTTTGAAAAAAGTCACCAAGGCCTGGGTAGGCCCATAGGCCTATACTGCATGGCTATGGGTGTATAGGGCCATACGGGGTGGACATGTTGGAGTCTAGGTGAGTCCCTGGTGGTCCAATGGGGTCGAGTGAGGTCTTATTTTGAAGCTCTCGTGCAGGAGCATCCGACTGAGCTAATGGGTCGTCCGTGTTCAATAGTCTGCGCATGCGCAGTCTGGCCGTAGTATAGAAAACAGGCATTTTGGGTGCTATGTAGGGGTGTGTTTGGGTTAGAGATGGCCTAATCACGGTTCGAATGGGTCGTGTGAGGTGTCAAAGTGAAGCTTGTGTGGGGTAGAGTCAGAATGGTGTGTTTTTGAATGCAAGTCGCGTCAATCTGCGCATGCGCAGTTGGTTGTATTAAGTAAAGTGGCCATTTTGGGGCAGTACATGAAGGTGTTTGGGGTAGAGATGGACCGCTATGGGTCCGAATAGGTCGTGGAAGGTGTCAAAGTGAAGCTTGTGTGGGTTAGAGTCAGAATGGTGTGTTTTTTAATGCATGTCGCGTTAATCTGCGCATGCGCAGTTGGTTGTAGTAAGTAAAGTGACCATTTTGGGGCAGTGCAGGTAGGTATTTGGGATAGAGAGGGACCATCCTTGGTCCGAATGCGTCGGGTAAGGTGTCATCTTGTAGCTCTCGGGGTGTAGATCCCGATTTAAGGGCTGTTCACGTCATCTGTGACGTCATCAGTGACGTAATCAGTACGAGTAGTAGCGAAAGTGGACATTTTGGGGCAGTGAAAGGAAGGTATTTGGTGTAGAGATGGACCATCCTTGGTTCGAATGCGTCGTGGGAAGTGTCATTTTGTAGCTCTCGGGGTAGTAGACCCCGATTTGGGGGATGTCTGCGTCATCTGTGACGTCATCATTACGAGTAGTAGCGAAAGTGTGCAATTTGGGGCAATGAAGGAAGGTATTTGGGGTAGAGATGGACCATCCTTGGTCCGAATGCGTCGCGTGGGGTGTCATTTTGTAGCTCTCGGCGTGCAGACCTCGATTTGAGGGCTGTCCACAGCATCTGTGACGTCATTGGTGACGTCATCAGTAGGAGTAGTAGCGAAAGTGTGCATTTTGGGGCAGTGAAGGAAGGTATTTGGCATAGAGATGCTTCATCCTCAGTCCGAATGCGTCGTGTGGGGTGTCATCTTGTAGTTCTCGGCGTGCAGACCTCGATTTCAGGGCTGTCCGCAGCATCTGTGACGTCATTGGTGACGTCATCAGTAGGAGTAGTAGCGAAAGTGGGCATTTTGGGGCAGTGAAGGATGGTATTTGGTGTAGAGATGGACCATCCTTGGTCCGAATGCGTCGTGTGAGGTGTCATCTTGTAGCAACGATCACCAACGCCATTCTTAATGCTTCAACGCCCAGGTGAAATAGCTCAGAAGCTCTGATATTCCATGGAATTGTCACTAATTCTTCGAAATGCAGTGACGCCCGTCGACGCCCGTCGACGCCCGTCGTTACACCTTAACACTCTAACATAACACCATGATATAGACCGGACAGAGAACAACAACAGCAACAACAACAATGATCACACATGAGAGAACAACAACAACAAGAAGTTTTTTTTCATATAGTTTATTCTCCCCAATGTTACATCATACCCACGTTGGGGGAGCCGCGTTGGGTATATTTACAATTCAAGAATATTCTTGTCCAATCAGAGGCCACCATTTGCATCTGTCATATTCGTTCCTGTCCGTTAGATGTATTCTCGGCTACTCTTGTCCAATCAGAAGTCGCCATTTCAGAAAGTTCTATCTTCGGCCATGTTCGCTCTGAACCGTTTGTTCTAATCGTCATCGGACAGGCCAGGATACCGTTGAGGAAACATATCCTCAGATAGTTGTTTGCGCATTCTGAGTATCTATCAGTGCATGGGTGAATACTTTCATCCGATGGGGGTGGTGGGTCAGTTTAACCACGAAGAACGTAACATTGGTGACCCTCTCCACTATCCACTTGGTGTTGGGACGCTGTTCATAGGCCCATTCCAAGGGATCCACAGTGTCCAGTTGGGCCAGCATCGTCTCTAGCGACGCCCGATTGGTGATTGTGAAAGGATGGTCGTACACTGGGTTGATGGCACTGGAATAGAAATAGCACAATTCACGCGTCATCTTATGGCATAAGATGTACCCAAATGCTACATTTAATGTGAAGGACGTAGGTTGGTCATTGAAGATGGCTTCCACGTAGCTGCGTAGACGGGCGAGGCCGGTCAGTCGGAAATTGTACAAGTCCAATATAGGGCGATGACGGTGGAAGCAGTGTCGGATCATGGACCAATGGCGTCGATACATCTCACTCACTGGATGATCTTCGGGTAAGAGATCGCTGGGAACATCCACCGCATCTTCCAGAAAATGTTCGTTGTTGTCAGGCGTATGACTGGAAACAGTGATGCTAGGGACCGGCTGGATATCTAGGCTCTTCTGAGCTGTGGGTATAGGCGGGCTCTCCGTCATCGCATCACCAGTGGCATTCGTCTCCCCGGGCTTATCTTCACTGGGTCTGACCTTCCACGGCTCCTCTTCAGTAGAAGGTTGTCGCTCATACCGTGGTGATGAACTATGAATCAAACGTTGGTGTCGCAGCAACTGACTGGGTAGTTTGAAAAGCCGACCACATTCATAACATTGTTCCTTCGCACCCTCGTGGAGTGAGTGTTCATGGCGCAGTAAAACATCCTCCCGATTGAACGACCGTGCGCAGGTTGTACATGTATACCGAGCATCGTTGTGGGTGGAGGCCTCGTGGCGTCGTAAATTATCTAGACGAGTAAACAGCTTCTGGCAAGTTGTGCAAGTGAACATCTTGGTGGTTGACAGAGTGTCTGATGAAACGGCCAGGCCGCTTCCCTTTTATAGCACGCTAGCTGGTGATCTATTTTTAGCACACTCAGTTCAACTATCCCCAAGTCGAGAGCCGAGCCGTGACATCTTCGGTAACCTCCGTGTCTCTTTGGGCACCTCAAAGCCTGTGGAGCTCAGAGCTCGGAAGTGACATTTGCATATGACCACTGCGAGGTCACAGGGCAGTGAAGGATGGTATTTGGTGTAGAGATGGACCATCCTTGGTCCGAATGCGTCATGGGAGGTGTCATGTTGTAGCTCTCGGGGTGTAGACCCCAATTTTAGGGATAGCCACAGCATCTGTGACGTCATTGGTGACGTCATCAGTACGAGTAGTAGCGAAAGTGGGCATTTTTAGCAGTGAAGGAGTATACACTATGTACAAATAGAATACAGGTGGTATGTACAAATAGAATAGTAGTGGTATGTATAAGGTACAACAAACAAATTCTGTCAGGAGTAGGATTCGAACCTACGCCAGCTCTTCGCCGACCAGCACTTAATACCGGCGCCTTAGACCACTCGGCCATCCTGACTGTTTACAGTTTTTAACTCGTGTATCAACAGTTATATAGTGTGTTCGTCATTTTTTCACAAGTCCAAGTAAGTAGTGCTCACACCATCGGCCAGGACTTTCCGTTTCGGGTAAAAGAAAGTAAAGGCGTCTCGTTGCTGGATGTACGTCCGCATTTCGGATGCTCTCGGAACTCGGCGCTTCGGAGCTCTTGGAGCTCCGGAGCTCCGGAGCTCCGGAGGTCACTTTCGCTTCCGTTCACGTGATCGGAACTGACCTTTGACCCCGGCGCGCAAAGGTTTCCACCGCGGTGGAAACCTTTACACCGCGCGCGCCGGAGCGTGAGCACTACTTACTTGGACTTGTGAAAAAATGTCGAACACACTATATAACTGTTGATACACGAGTTAAAAACTGTAAACAGTCAGGATGGCCGAGTGGTCTAAGGCGCCGGTATTAAGTGCTGGTAGGTTCGAATCCTACTCCTGACAGAATTTTTTTTTGTACCTTATACATACCACTACTATTCTATTTGTACATACCACCTGTATTCTATTTGTACATAGTGTATACTCCTTCACTGCTAAAAAATGCCCACTTTCGCTACTACTCGTACTGATGACGGCACCAATGACGTCACAGGTGCTGTGGCTATCCCTAAAATTGGGGTCTACACCCCGAGAGCTACAACATGACACCTCCCATGACGCATTCGGACCAAGGATGGTCCATCTCTACACCAAATACCATCCTTCACTGCCCTGTGACCTCGCAGAAGTCATATGCAAATGTCACTTCCGAGCTCTGAGCTCCACAGGCTTTGAGGTGCCCAAAGAGACACGGAGGTTACCGAAGATGTCACGGCTCGGCTCTCGACTTGGGGATAGTTGAACTGAGTGTGCTAAAAATAGATCACCAGCTAGCGTGCTATAAAAGGGAAGCGACCTGGCCGTTTCATCAGACACTCTGTCAACCACCAAGATGTTCACTTGCACAACTTGCCAGAAGAAGTTTACTCGTCTAGATAGTTTACGACGCCACGAGACCTCCACCCACAACGATGGACTGTATACTTGTATAACCTGCGCACGGTCATTTAATTGGGAAGATGCTTTACTGCGCAACGAACGTTCATTCCACGAGGACGCGACGGAACAATGTAAGGATTGTGGTCAACTCTTCAAACGACGCAGTCAGTTAAAACGGCATCAGCGTTTGATCCATGGTCCGTCACCACGGTTTTGGCGACAACTTCCTACTGAAGAAGAGCCGCGGAAGGTCAGACCCACTGAAGATAAGCCCGGGAAGACGAACGCCACTGGTGATGCGATGACGGAGAGCCCGCCTATATCTACAGTTGGGAAGAGCCTGGATTTCCGGCCGGACCCCATCGTTACGGTTTCGAGTCATACGTCATACATCGAACATTTTCTGGACGAGCCCATAAATGTTCCTAGCGATCTCTTACCCGAAGATCATCCAGAGAGTGACATCTCTCGGCGCCATTAGTCCATGACACGGCACTGTTTCCATCGTCATCGCCCTATTCAAGATATCTACAATTTCCCACTGACCAACCTCACCCGTCTACGCAGCTACGTGGAAACCATCTTCAATGACCAACCAACGGCCTTCACATTAAATGTAGCATTTGGGTACATCTTATGCCATAAGATGACGGGTGAATTGCGCTATTTCTATTCCAGTGCCTTGAACCCAGTGTACGACCAACCGTTTACCATCATTAACCGGAGGTCACTAGAGATGACGCTGGACCAAGTGGAACAATTGGATGCCTTGAGATGGGCCCAACAACAACGACCCAACACACAATGGGTGGTAAAGAGGGTGACCAATGTTACGTTTTTCGTGACCAAGACGACCAATCAACCCATCGGGTGAATGCGTCACCCATGCACTGATGAATACCACAACATGCCGTACATACTCTCTATGTCTACATGCTGATCGTTGACTTGAGCTCAGTAAACACTTGTGCCTGATGTGACGATGCGTTGAATAATAAAACACGGTGTTTGATATTTCGAATGCGAACATACTAAACATACCCAGGGCGGCTCCCCCAGCCTGGGTATGATGTAACATTGGGGATAATAAACTGTATGAACATTGCTGAACTTGTTGTTATTCACATCACCCCATTGACTTGATAGGCAGATCCCAATAAGCCCGGGGACCGATATTAGCCCTTTTGGCTAGAGGTGATAGGGGTTTTCCCCTAGTTTAGAACTGATTGTGCTAAAAATAGATCAACAGCTAGCTTGCTATAAAAAGGAAACGGCCTGGCCGTTTCATCAGACACTCTGTCAACCACCAAGATGTTCACTTGTACTACGTGCTCGAAATCATTCACTCGCCGGCACGACTTGCGCCGCCATGAGGCTACCAAGCACGATGGAACCGCCCGGTATAGCTGTACGATATGTAGGCCTACACTGTCGTTTCAGCGCCCAGATCATTTACAGCGCCATGAACGTTCAATTCATGGGCCATCCAAGCGTCCATGCGAAGAATGTGGTCAACTCTTCAAACGACCCAGTCAGTTAAAACGGCATGAGCGTTTGATTCATGGTGCATCACCACGGCATGAGGGACAACTTTCCACTAAAGAGGTACCCAGGAGGGACAGATCCACTGAAGATGAACCCGGGGAGGAGAATGCCACTGGTGATGCGATCACGGAGAACCCGCCTATACCCACAGCTCAGAAGAGCCTAGATATCCAGCCGGTCCCTAGCATCACTGTTTCCAGTCATACGCCTGACAACAACGAACATTTTCTGGAAGATGCGGTGGATGTTCCCAGCGATCTCTTACCCGAAGATCATCCAGTGAGTGAGATGTATCGACGCCATTGGTCCATGATCAGACACTGCTTCCACCGTCATCGCCCTATATTGGACTTGTACAATTTCCGACTGACCGACCTCGCCCGTCTACGCAGCTACGTGGAAGCCATCTTCAATGACCAACCTACGTCCTTCACATTAAATGTAGCATTTGGGTACATCTTATGCCATAAGATGACGCGTGAATTGTGCTATTTCTATTCCAGTGCCATCAACCCAGTGTACGACCATCCTTTCACAATCACCAATCGGGCGTCGCTAGAGACGATGCTGGCCCAACTGGACACTGTGGATCCCTTAGAATGGGCCTATGAACAGCGTCCCAACACCAAGTGGATAGTGGAGAGGGTCACCAATGTTACGTTCTTCGTGGTTAAACTGACCCACCACCCCCATCGGATGAAAGTATTCACCCATGCACTGATAGATACTCAGAATGCGCAAACAACTATCTGAGGATATGTTTCCTCAACGGTATCCTGGCCTGTCCGATGACGATTAGAACAAACGGTTCAGAGCGAACATGGCCGAAGATGGAACTTTCTGAAATGGCGACTTCTGATTGGACAAGAGTAGCCGAGAATACATCTAACGGACAGGAACGAATATGACAGATGCAAATGGTGGCCTCTGATTGGACAAGAATATTCTTGAATTGTAAATATACCCAATGCGGCTCCCCCAACGTGGGTATGATGTAACATTGGGGAGAATAAACTATATTAAAAAAACCTTCTTGTTGTTGTTGTTCTCTCATGTGTGATCATTGTTGTTGTTGCTGTTGTTGTTCTCTGCCCGGTCTATATCATGGTGTTATGTTAGAGTGTTAAGGTGTAACGACGGGCGTCACTGCATTTCGAAGAATTAGTGACAATTCCATGGAATATCAGAGCTTCTGAGCTATTTCACCTGGGCGTTGAAGCATTAAGAATGGCGTTGCTGATCGTTGCTACAAGATGACACCTCACACGACGCATTCGGACCAAGGATGGTCCATCTCTACACCAAAACCATCCTTCACTGCTCCAAAATGCCCACTTTCGCTACTACTCCTACTGATGACGTCACCAATGACGTCACAGATGCTGCGGACAGCCCTGAAATCGAGGTCTGCACGCCGAGAGCTACAAAATGACACCCCACACGACGCATTCGGACCAAGGATGGAGCATCTCTACACCAAATACCTTCCTTTCACTGCCCCAAAATACCCACTTTACTTACTACTCGTACTGATGACGTCACCGATGACGTCACAGGTGACGTGAACAGCCCTCAAACTACAACACCCCACACGACGCATTCGGACTGAGGATGAAGCATCTCTACCCCAAATACCTTCCTTCACTGCCCCAAAATGCACACTTTCGCTACTACTCCTACTGATGACGTCACCAATGACGTCACAGTTGCTGTGGACAGCCCTCAAATCGGGGTCTGCACGCCGAGAGCTACAAAATGACACCCCACACGACGCATTCGGACCAAGGATGTAGCATCTCTACACCAAACACACCCCTACATAGCACCCAAAATGCTCCCTTTCGCTACTACTCGTACTGATGACGTCACTGATGACGTCACAGATGACGCGGACATCCCTTAAATCGGAATGTACACCCCGAGAACTACAAGATGACACTTTCCAGGACGCATTCGAACCGTGAATAGCCCATCTCGACCCCAAATACCTTCATGTACTGCCCGAAAATGGTCACTTTCGCTACTACTCGTACCGATGACGTCACAGATGACGCGGACATCCGTTAAATCGGAATGTACACCCCGAGAACTACAAGATGACACCTTCCAGGACGCATTCGAACCGTGAATAGCCCATCTCGACCCCAAATACCTTCATGTACTGCCCCAAAATGGCCACTTTACTTACTACAACCAACTGCGCATGCGCAGATTAACGCGACTTTCATTCAAAAACACACCATTCTGACTCTACCCCACACAAGCTTCACTTTGACACCTCACACGACCCATTCGAACCGTGAATAGCCCATCTCTATCCCAAACACACCCCTACATAGCACCCAAAATGCCTGTTTTCTATACTACGGGCCAGGCTGCGCATGCGCAGACTATTGAACACGGACGAACCATTAGTGTAGTCAAGTGCTCCTCCACGAGAGCTTCAAAATAAGACCTCACTCGACCCCATTGGACCATTAGGGACTCACCTAGACTCCAACATGTCCACCCCGTATGGCCCTATACACCCATAGCCATGCAGTATAGGCCTATGGGCCTACCCAGGCCTCGGTGACTTTTTTCAAAAATTTCACCGATTCGCTCCGCAACACTTCCTATCGTGTTCTAAATGACGAGACGAGTAAAACGAGACCCCACACCCCCTACCGCAAATGTATAGAAGTACGTTTCCCAGGATGGTCCTATACCCCCCATACCCCATATAGGCATTTTCACGTAATTTAGGATAAAGTCCGCGTTCCGTATTTTTTCAGGAAAAATTTTACATGCACCCACCCATGCTTGAAATATACTTCACTTTGATACCTCATACAACTTCATCGGCCCATTAGGGGCTCCCCTAGCTCCAAAACGTCTAGCAGGGCCCATACAAGGTCCAGTTTTCGACACTAGGTGACCACATCCCGACGAAATGGCCAGTTTTCGACACCGGATGTGCCGCCATCTTGGATATGGCCCATAATGCACCGGGTCAAAATACTCGCTTCTGATTGGCTGACAGCTCTGTGACGAATTTGAAATACTCGCTTCTGATTGGACGAGAGCTCCGCATTGCGTCTGCACATGCGCAGAATGATATTCCTACCGTACACCCAACCCATCAGATGCCCCTTCACGAATGCTTCACTTTGATACCTCACTCAACTCCATCGGCCCATTAGGGGCTCCCCTAGCTCCAACACGGCTATTTCCATACCCTTGGGCCACCGCGCATGCGCAGAATGTCGATATTTCAACCCCACGCCCAGTCCATCAGATGCCCCTTCACGAATGCTTCACGTTGATACCTCACTCGGCCCCATCGGCCCACTAGGGACTCACCTAGCTCCACGGCTATTTCCATACCCTTGGGCCACCGCGCATGCGCAGAATGCCGATAGTTCAACCACACACCCAACCCATCAGATGCCCCTTCATGAATGCTTCACATTGATACCTCATATGACCCCATCGGACCATTAGGGGCTCCCCTAGATGCCAACACGTCTATTTCCATACCCTTGGGCCACCGCGCATGCGCAGAATGACGCTATGTCAACACACTAGTCGAGTCAGATGCCCCTTCACATAAGCTTCACTTTGATACCTCACTCGATCCCATCGGACCATTATTGGCTTCGCTAGCTCCAAAACGGTTATTTCCATACCCTTGGGCCACCGCGCATGGGCAGAATGGCGATATTTCAACCCCACACCCACCCCATCAGATGCCCCTTCACCTAGGCTTTACTTTGATACCTCACTCGATCCCATTGGACCATTTGTGGCTCCCCTAGCTCCAACACGGCTATTTCCATATCCTTAGGCCACACGAGTTGTCTCCCTTGCGTCAATGTGTGCAGATGGCGCTACTGTCGACGCCGTGATATGGAAAGGGCATCCCCACACCATCCTGGAGCCGCCATTTTGTTTGTTTACGTTTTGCGGAGATACCCGGGACAATAAACACTCGACCCTAGGGTGGTACAGATGCTAGACTGATCCTATTAACATGGTACAACACCTATAGATTATGTTTATTACTAGGACGTCAGCGAAATACTAGTACCCATCCTCCGTATGGCAGAACTGTACAACCCAGAACAAGTCTAGCACCACCACCCACATCAGCCGCCACAACACCTATAGATTATGTTTATTACTAGGACGTCAGCGAAATACTAGTACCCATCCTCCGTATGGCAGAACTGTACAACCCAGAACAAGTCTAGCACCACCACCCACATCAGCCGCCACAACACCTATAGATTATGTTTATTACTAGGACGTCAGCGAAATACTAGTACCCATCCTCCGTATGGCAGAACTGTACAACCCAGAACAAGTCTAGACATGCCTTGATCACGTGATCGTCATTGGGAAACCCCCACTGGGGAATCCCCTCCCGTGACCTCCCAGTTCCGCCACACTTCCGCCACAAATCTGCGCAGAAACACCTGCGCACTCGTCAAAATGAGGTCTGTAATACGCTTATACTACTACTGATGTATCACAGTCACGCTTTGATTGTGACTGTTCATATTGCCCCTAGCCCCGGGTTGAGCGGAATTAGACACAAGTTACGAAACGTAACGCCATAGATCTTGCACGCTACGTTCGCATTTTGCTTTCAGCATGCGATATGTATAGCCCTGTTTTATAATTACAAGCCTCTAGTCCGTCATTCATAATCCAGCCGTCGTCCATTAGAGAATATCCGCGTCCATAATCCAAAGACCTATTCCATTTTCCATATAACAGTATTAGCACCAAATTCAAAAAGACAATCATAGTATACAAAAACATAGGCTTGTTTCCTGCAAGAGAGAAGCGGTCAACAGTTTTCAATGATGCCGGCTAGACATCATGATGTTCCAAAAATATCAAATCCGTATCGCTGATCAGTAGTCTTAATCCATAATATTCGTTGTAAAGTCGTCATCTAAAGAATGATGTATCTCAGTCACGCTTTGATTGTGACTGTTCATATGAGTACCATGAGGATCTTGAAGTACATGGGTTCATACGGCCCCTAGCCCCGGGTTAAGCGAAATTAGACACAAGTTACGAAACGTAGCGCCATAGATCTTGCACGCTACGTTCGTATTTTGCTATCAGCATGCGATATGTATCGCCAAATTTGAGAAACTTTGAGTGGAGGCGCTTGGTGGAATAGCCCTGTTTTTTAAGTTTCTGCACCAGTGTTTTGTGACGTTGATTAAAATCGTCACATTTAACACAGGATCTAGCAAATGCTACTAAGCGAGATATGTATACGCCATATGCAGGTCCCACTGGAATATTACTGTCCAGAAAGGGATAGTTTACGATGTCGAAATTGTAATCATCTCTTTTGTCATAAAGTCGACGAGAGAGAATGCTCGCTTCATTTTTATAGAGATAGAGATCTAAATATGATGTGCCTGTAGGGCTATCTGTAGTTTCCTTCAAATCCAGTGAAGGTGGATATATATCCTTCACTGCGTCATTTATATAGCGATTATCCACAGCGAGAAGATCGTCTATATAGCGTTTGGTGAATGAGAAGGAACGGGCTTTGAATGGATCGGTTTTTGAAAGCGCCTGCATATAGTCATATTCATAAGAGAACAGATACAGGTCAGCCAACAGGGGTGCACAATTAGTACCAATTGGAATACCTATATGCTGCTGATATATTGTGTTGCCAAATTTCACATAGATATTTTAAATGAGAAATTCGAGCAACTCCATAAACAGTGAAACACCCCATGAATGATATCTGTTGTATGTAGTAGAGCTAAGGAATGCTTTATGGCTTCCGACATTAATATATCTACGATCAGTTTTCTTGAATACAGATACTATTAATGAACTTAGACGGTCAATAATGTCCTGATGACAGAGTCCAGACATCCCATGTGGATACAAGTCTGTACGGTATGTGACCTTTAGCATCAAGTTCTTCCGTAAGCTATTTTGAGTTTTTCAATATCGACATACATTCAACGCCAGAGTTTTTAGAAATAGTGACGCAATACCTTTCCCAAAATGCTTTTACCTCCTGAAGGACCCTCGTCAACAGAGTTGAAAGAAGCTTGGGGGTGCAGCTTCTAGAACCAGTTATGAATCTAGCTTTGTATGGTGATTTAGGCATTTTGGGAGTCCAGTATACTTTTGGTATGTCGTTATGATTGGTTGGAAGACAAATACCTCTTTCCCTGAGAAAAGTTTTGTGATTGTTAAATTAAGCTTCCAGAGTAAATGCAGTTTGAGAGTAAGTAGACGTATTTGATGATGACATGTTTACACTCAATTCTTTAACCAGCAACTGGTAGTAGTAATATTTACATATGAATATTATATTATTTGGAGCTTTGTCTGCTGGGACTATGAAGAATTTACTCTGGAGATTTGCTAGAACTCCTTGGGAATTGAGGTTCCTCAGTGCTTGTTTTGCTTGGGGAAAGGTACTTCTGTCAATATGGCAGATTATTTCAACGACCTTGCTCTTGGTGAGGTCCAGCCAATCAGCGAGTACTGCAGGTTCAACTTTTTCTCGCTTAGACCAAAAAGTAACGTACTGTTCCAATGCAGACAGGACTATCTTCTGGTCGGCCTTCAGATGTATTCTTCCCGGTTCTCTATATGTAGTTCCCTTCATCAGGAGTAATCGTATGGCGAGTTGTCTCGGGCGCGACAATGCTTCTAATTGGTTTGTTTTCGTTGATATTTGTACACTTTGTACATTATCTCAGCTAGAATACAACAGCAACAAGGGTTTTAAACTCTGAATGTTTATTATAGTATCAATTTGCTACTAAGGTTGCTACACCCGCGAACATTCTTGGTATGGTCGAACGTCATATGTTTACACAAAGTAATAGAAGCTGTTTCTACACGAATACAATAATTCAACACCCAATATTTTGGAAGTAGGCAACAAAATGATGTACGAAAATGTTCTTTCATAGCAAATATTTCTTCACAATAGAGACCATGAAATACATTGGAAGATGTTATTGTAGGATTCCTGGGTAAAATTAATATTTATTTAAAAAAATATACGCTTACGAAATTTATTGTTATATGCGAGAGACTCAAACCTCGGCCCTTTGAATCTTCCGTTTTTAGTATATAGAAAAAACCCCCAGAATAAATGGGTAAATTGATGGAAATAATGTACTTCTTTGCGCCATTACTTTAAACTTCAGATAAAAATGACGTAATTGTGGTCAACATTTTTGAATACAGTTCAAAACACTACGGGGTCTGCATAATCTCGACGGCCCTTGCCCTAACATATAAACCTTCCCAAACTAACCATGCGTAAAATAACCACTGAGCACGCCTATGAAAACATTATTTCTATTCTATTTCACTATTCAAAATGATTATCAACAAAGATTATAATGGCAGATTGAAAAAATATGGTAAACGTTGACATCCTTTTACCCCTTTGTTAAAAAAACTGGTCCACTGATGCTGTGTCGGTTGGCATCGTGCCAATATTTTTGTTTCGAAAACATGCTACATAAATTACATAACTTTTTTTTTATTAATAAACATAAAGATAGCAAGCGGACTAACTTTCCTAATGGACTAAATTTCCTCTTACACTGGTCAAATCGTATTCAGACAGAGTCCATATTTATGACGACATGGTATGATTATGGGCACTAATTGAGGGTATTCATTAATGGGGCAGTTGTATTATCTTGGTGCTGAACTCTTTAAGAATATAAATAAAAAAAAAACAAAACAAAAAAAACATAAAAAATAAAAAGCAGGCACATGGTATTTTCTATAATACCTGTGCTGATTCGGATTATGTCCATTTTAAAGCTGGATGATTTGCGAAGTAATTACAGACGCTTGTTTGCGAAGAGCAACGAGTAGGGGGGAAATAGGAAATATGATACACTATCAGAAATCTCAGTTCTACAACATTTTACAAAGAATCAAAGTTTTATAAGGAACACATTATAAATACATGAGTAGTGTGACTAACGTCACAGGACCTACGAAGTAGGGTAGGCAATAGGACTCCGACGCGGACTGAATTCCCCCAGTTGAAATCCTGCGTATTAAGATGGGCACTGCCCAAGTCAGAATCAGCAGTGATTTCCATCAAAAATCATCAGAAATTTTCATCAAAAGTAGGTCAGCTCAGAACTTGCTGGTAACAGTCCCCTAATGCACTTTCATGCCAAAAATCAAGGTTCTAATATCAACGGTTCTCCTTATTTTGCCGACGAAATGATTCGGATGGACTGGCTCACTCACTCACTCACTCAGTCATTACCGGACAATTTGCAAATGAGAGCCTACTTCGAAGGAATAATACCTGTGCCTATTCGGATTATATCCATTTGAGAACGGGATGATTTGCGAACAGCAATGAGTAGGGGGGAAATATGATACACTCTCAAATTGATTTCAGGTAGACCCAAATTTGGCAACCTGTAACCATCTCGGTCATCTATACGCGGTAAGACTGACCCTGGGATCGTGTGTATCCATGTTCAGCCTACTTTCGGCAACTGCGGGAGGGAATTTCCATAAATCAATACCACGTGACTTCGTCAGCCAATCAGCTAAAGTCAACCGACGTAACCCCAACGTCACTCGCCATTTTCGAGTCATGTGATGAACTACTTGCTCAAAATTTCAGATCCACCACACCTCTTGGATGATACGAAAGTTATACATACCTATATATTTTGTAACCCAGGCAATATCTGTTTCAGAAGTGGTATGACAACCTGTAAGTTATCAGATTTCTCGGGTCTGTTCTCCGCCGGATGAAGGCCGAACAGAATCCGGTAAAGTACTGGATATCGCTCCGCGATAATGGAGACACACGATTCGCAAGCCATCTTATGGATGGCGACGTGTTGGCAAATGCCAAATTTGGTTTTATGTAGAATCCGAAGAACCAAGATGAGACTGTGAGAAGAACATAATATTGCCATTCAAAAAAATACGGACAACTTGAAAACGAGAGCATAATTTGGACTATGTAGGCCTACCACGCCATTAAAATGGAATCTACGAGTCTTTCGGGTTTCAGTGAATTGCTATTGGTCAGTGGCCAGTGACCTTGGTCATTGAACTCTTGGCCGCCATCATCTTGGTACCCAACACCTCGCTTCCCACTAATGCATTCACTCACAAAATGTGATTTCAGTGGTCTCATTATTATCCCAGTGACCCTGACATTTGACCTTAACTGGGTTCTTGTTTGTCATAAGCATGCGGTTTTCTTGAAGTATAATCACAACACACATTCTTGGACTAGAGTAATAGCACATACACTGTTTTCAATAATTTCCTGTTTGGGGCGCCACCGTGACGTTTGATCTTTGATCTGTTTGACCTTTGATCTGTTTGACCTTTGACCATTTCAGTACCTGGCATAGCCCGGACCAGTCACTCGCGGATGTATCCAATAATACATTTGATATATGAATTTGGATGGGCTAAAGTGATCTTCAACTTTGACTTATGGTCTCAATTTTGTCTTGGGAAACATCCTCTTCCACTCAGATCGCACAAAATTGCGATGTGTAATAATTCGTTATGCTTAGACCACAGAGACATTGACCTTTGACATATTGACCTCAATTTTGGCACGTGATATCTACGTGACCTCGTATTTATCTCTTGGAAATTTGAGAGAAATCGATCAATTTATTTTTAACAAGAAAGACGAAGAATGAACATTCCTTTTACCATGCGCAGGGGCCAAAGGCAATCGCAGTAAACTCAGATATAATATCACGGAATATTTCCCTGATTTACCATCTTGGTTTACCTAGATTGGGGCCAAAGGTCACTCAGTCACTTCAATGCTAATTGACCATTTGCGTACACTTCACCATCCATAAGAGGGTTTGCGAATCGTGTGTCGTCATTATGGCGGAGAGATATCCGATACTTCACCGTGTACCTGTTCGGCACTCATCAGATGGAGAACAGACTCGAGAAATCTGATAAATAACAGGCTTTTCATGCTACTTCTGAATTATATATTGTTCGAGCTTACAAAAGATACAGATATCAATAACTTCCGTATCGCTCAAGAGGTGTTGTAGATCTGTAATTTTGAACAAGTAGGGCAGCACAGGACTCGAAAATGGCGGGTTACGTTGGGATTACGTCGGTAGAGTTTAGCTGATTAGCTGACGACATCACGTGATGTTGGGGGAATTCCCTCATACAGTTGCCGAAAGTAGGCTGAAAATGGATACACACGATCCCAGGGTCAGTCTTACCGCGTGTATGACCCAGATGGTATACATGTTGTCCTTACATCACATACCAGGTGAATAGGGTATACACACGATTTTCTCTAGGAATAACAAATCGGGAACATCATCTCGCAGGCGCAGCGGAAGCAATTCAACATTGTGGGGCCAAATCGAGGGTGGGGCCGGATAGGGGTGTGAAAATTTACTCTTTGTTTGAAGTTGTGGGTGCCAAACGCGGCAATTTCCGGGCGATGAATGTCTTTGTCGAAAAAGAGAGGCGTATACAATATGAACTTATAACACTTAATCAGATAGAACGAACACCGGAAAGAAGTTGGCACTTTGCATATACTGCAATTTAAAACTAGTCACGATAAATTTGATGAAGGAATTTGTTTAGATTTCAAACGCCTCTCTATTAATTTTCAACCCATTTCAAGGCACTTCATTAACATTTATCAGGTTAGGGTCTACCCATACCTTTCCATACAAGCGTTTTTTAACGAATATTTCATAATTCCGGTAGTGAAATGAATCTTTTTGGTGAAAAAATATCCTTATAATACCGCTTCAAATCCTGAGCTAGTTAGAATTCTATAATTTGCAAAACATTTCCTGAAATTTCACTGTTAGCTAAAAAGTGACTGCGTGGATTCTGCCAAAAATTCTATTTCCATTTTCTCACATGGAATGCTTGCACCTACAGACCAAACTATACGTTCAAGAATTTCATCATCGGCAAAATTGTTTTGTAGAAGTTATTCACAAAATCATTTTTTTTCTGTCGAAATGTGAGATTTTTAATTTAACGAAATTTCTAAAAGCACGATCCTGAAGTGAAGTTTCATTATTTGACGCATATTTTCATGTTGTTGATTGATTATTGGTAGCGAGTTTTCAAACCAAATACACCGGGAAGGTAGCAAAACTTGCGCGTTTGCGGTTTTTGTTGAAATAAATTAATTTATGCAAAACCCTGAATGTAAACTGGCCGATGTTTGCATTCGATCGTGGTAATATCAGATATTGATATACCGAACTGTGACGGTTGGTTATAACTGTTTATTGGGGGCCAAACCGGTCCTGAAATGTATTACCGGGTTACCTGTATGCACTTGGTGTGATCACGTAAGTAGTATATAAAGCATAAATTGAGTAAACTTTCACCCGGATGTAACTATGACGTCACTTCCGGTTGGGATGAATGGGGCGTGACCCTTGGACATGTCCAGACTTGTTTGGGTTTTTCCCATGCCGCCATGTTGTACCAAAATGTGGTGTACAACATGGCGGGCTGATCCGCCATGTTGTACCAAAATGTGGTGTACAACATGGCGGCATGATCCGCCATTTTGTATCAAAATGTGGGATGCAGAAATAGACGTTTTGGAGCTAGGGGAGCCCCTAATGGTCCAATGGGGTCATATGAGGTATCAAAGTGAAGCATTCGTGAAGGGGCATCTGATGGGCTGGGTGTGGGGTTGAAATATCGGCATTCTGCGCATGCGCGGTGGCCAAAGGGTATGAAAATAGACGTTTTGGAGCTAGGGGAGCCACTAATGGGCCGATGGAGTCATATGAGGTATCAATGTGAAGCATTCGTGAAGGGGCATCGGACTGGACTAGCGGCTCGGGCGTTGTCACCATTCTGCGCATGCGCGGTGGCGTGACCTTTGGACATGTCTAGACTTGTTTGTGTTTGTCTGGGGTTTTTCCCTGGCATGCCGCCATTTTGGAGCCGCCATTTTGTAGCCGCCATGTTGTAGGCGCCATGTTGTAGCCGCCATGTTGTAGGCGCCATGTTGCAGCCGCCATGTTGCAGCCGCCATTTTGAAGCGCGTGACCTTTGGACATGTCTAGATGTGGAGGTCATGAGGAGGTGTGCGCAGGAGTGTTCTCAGCCAATCAGAAGCGAGTATTTTGACCCGGTGCATTATGGCACATATCCAAGATGGCGGCGTCCGCCTTCTGGTTCAAGATGGCGGCACGTCCGGTGTCGAAAACTGGCCATTTTGTCGGAATGTGGTCATCTAGTGTCGAAAACTGCACCCTGTATGGACGTACCCGAAAAGACACGAAGGTGAGCGACATTGTGGAAAACCCCACAGACAGGTTAGTACATGCATTCCTATGATGTTCACAGGTTACGCCCATTCACGAAGGGCCGTCACAGGGCGTAGTAGAAAAAGCGCATTTCTAACCTTATTGACCTTATGGCGCAAGCGAGTATAACAAGTGCCCATGACTCACACGGTGTATAAAACCCTACCCAACAGGTACACTATAAAGCCACCTCTCTAACCGGTGTTTTGTCATTCACCACCATGGAAGCGCACGGAGCAGACGTAGCAAATGGGGAGCTTGCCTTGTTCCAACTCACCACCCACGTCACCCTGATCGTCTATGACAATAAACTGCAGCTCATCGAAGAACAACCGCGAGAGGTGAAGCTATGTTTAACCCTAGCAGGATGGGCTCTATTGACACGGTTGTTACAGGGAAAAGAGCCCGAAGTCGATTTCATGCACGTGGGAGTAGGTGTCTACCTACGAAGTGGTAGAGATGATTCTTTTTTTCCCCGTTTAGAAGAGCGTGGTGGTCCCCCTATCATACTCCGTCCGACATTATGGCTGGCGCTGAAAGCTATTATCCCCGACGTCCACGACTTACTGCACCCCGACGCGAACTCTGTGGCTACCCGCACTCTTACACCTGGCTGCACCCTATTGTTGTACCCCAAACGAGTGGAGCTCATCGATGACGACAGTAATTGTTGGTGTACGTCTGAACCCAAAGCGCGTGTCTCTTTGTCACCGGAAGGCTGGACTACCTTGAAACGGGTGTTGTTGGGTGACCTGGACGGTGATAGCATTCACCTGTGTGACGACGTCTACATTTTCCGCGGTCCCTATTTTGCTCGACTCCTCTGTCTGAAGCGAGGTGGTTTTACTCTGCACCCTGATCTATGGACAGCCTTGGAAAAAGTAATCCCCATTGTCGATAAGGTACTATCTCTATAGGAGCCACATAACCCATCAGAATAGTACGTATTACGTACTACACCCGACGTCTAGGCGCGCATGTGTGACATGGTCTATAAAACACGTCCCTCTGGATCCCACACCTTCATTTCTACGGTTGCAGAGCCATGACGGAGATCCAGCCCTATGCGACTCGCATTTTACAGCATGCCACCGTGGTTAATTCACTCACGGGTTACCGAGCAGTGGTCCGGTCCATGTTTGCAGATGGCGACGACAACGAGGGGCGACGCCAGATCCTGAACGAGTTCACAGAAGCGGTCCTCGACACAGTGCACTCGATGGAGAGGTGTGCTATCACTCACCACTAATGGACTATGACAGCCATCCTTGATGCTCGGGCTATGGACCACGAGCGCTCACGCCGGAACCAGCGACGGCTGGTTGGCCTCACAATAGTCTGTGCCCTATTGACCCTGGCGCTGTGGCATTGACAGTGGGACCTGACTATAAATACGAGGGTCAGACACAGTGTGTGTCATTCACCGTTCGACATTGGATCAAGCATGTCACCAGTTCTACGAGCCATCCTTCCCCTTACACCCCGGGTGGGGTTACACGTCTATGAAGATAAAGTCACCCTCGTGGAAGACCGTGGAGATGTTTGCTGGTCGCCCGCTGAGACCGTATCGAATACGGTTACGCTACACCGTGACGGCTGGACCAAATTTAAACGGGTGTTGAGCGGCGAGCTCGACGGACACCTCATCCACATACACAATGCCATCTACGTATACCGTGGACCCTTCTTCCCACGCCTGGGCCGCTACCAAGACCCTACGCGAAGCTTCACCCTAGACCCCGATCTGTGGACAGCCTTCGACAAAGTGGTGCCTATCGTCGACCAGCTGTTTACACCGGACGAGCGGTCATCAGACGAGTTGGAGTGGGCTCGTGCCCTGAGAGAATCGGCGGCAGAACCCAATGAACAAATGTCTAGCCATGAACCAGACGACGATGCCATTGATTCCCCGGCTAGACTCAGTCAGCCCAGTGACATGACCACCTGATCCTTTGATCTCACGGGGTTCTCCCTATAAATACGCGAGACAGTCAAATCTGGTACCATTCACGTACTGACCATGACGGAGCATATAATACTGGCGTATCTCAGCTTAATCCCCGAGGTTTTCCTGCACGTGTATGCGGATAAGGTCGATATCATGGAGGAGGTGGGAGACATCTGTGATGCGGACCCTACACAACCGTGCCCGGCCCACATTTGTCTGTCCCGGGAGGGCTGGACCAAATTCAAACGGGTGTTGTCTGGTGAACTGGACGGCGACCTCATCCACTTGTGTCACGATGTGTACATCCGACGCTGCCCTTTCTTTGCTCAATTGGCTCGACTAGATGGAGGTACAGTGCATTTTACCCTTCACCCTCATCTATGGTCTGCATTGGAAGATGCCGTGGTAGATGTGGATCAAGTGCTTATCAAGCGGTCATCAGACGAGTTGGACTGGTCATTTACCATGGACATTGTGGAAGCCAACGAAGAAAATCAGAAAGAAACTCCGGCCCAAGATATACCCGTTATAAATAAACGATAGGGCCAGGGTCCATCATCATTTGTCACCATGAAGCGCTGGGAGAAGGTGTTGGATAACTTATACTACAGTCCCGACAGTCCGGCGGCCTATAGTGCATTCTCGGCTCTCTATCGAGCGGCCAAACCCCAGGGGATACAACGTGCCCAAGTCCGAGACTGGTTAAGAAAACAAGACACCTATACCTTACATCGATCTGTCCGTCCCCATTTTCTACGGAACCGGGTCATCGTGGGAGGAATAGATGCCCAGTGGCAAGCGGATTTGGTCGATATGAGCGCCTTTGCCAAACACAACGATGGGAATCGGTATATCTTGACGTGCATCGATATCCTATCCAAGTATGCGTGGGTGGTACCCATCCGGACGAAAACGGGGCGAATCTCATAGCGGCGTTCAAAGACATCTTCAAGACCGGGCGCAAACCTTTGTATTTGCAAACCGACGAAGGCACGGAATTCCTCAACAGACCGTTCCAACAGTTTCTGAAAGCCCAGAAGGTGTTTTTCTTCCATACGTACAACGACACCAAGGCTTCCGTGGTGGAAAGGTTCACCAGGACATTCAAAAGCCGCATGTATAAATATTTCACCTATAAGAATACAAGGCGGTACATCGATGTTCTCCCGAAACTTGTGAGTGGTTACAATCGAGCCTATCATCGGAGTATAGAGAGAGCCCCCATTACCGTGACCCAACGCAATGAAGCCCAAGTCCGGCGTGTCTTGTACCCCAGGCCATAGCAGCGAACGCCGAAGGCGGTGTACAAGGTCGGGGACCCTGTACGGATCAGTAAAGTCAAGGGCAAGTTCGAGAAAAGTTACTTGCCCAACTGGAGCGATGAACACTTCCTGATTAAACGGCGCCTACCCCGACAGCAGCGAGTCTATGAACTGGAAGATCTTCAAGGGGAACCGTTGCTAGGGACGTTTTACGAGACGGAATTACAGCCTGTCGTAAAAACACAGCAAGACTACTACACGGTGGAGCAGATTTTGAAAACGGAACGTCGACGTGGCAAACTGTTTCATTTCGTCAAATGGCAAGGCTGGCCCAGTTCCTTCAATTCCTGGGTCGCTGCCAACCAGGTGAAACGACTATAAAGCCAGACACCACTAACGTCATCCTTCATTCCACGTCCGACCACAGTGCTATGGACAAACAGCAGCTGCCTCTGAACACAGCGTCTCCCAAAACGCGCAAAGCGCAAGTGGGCTTTGTGGTGATAGTGCTAACCCTGCTGAGTGTGTTGTACGGAGGTGTGTTTTACGACGTAGCCTATGTCAGCACGCTACTTAACCAACTGAGAACACCAGCCACCAGTCAAACCGGTCTACAGATAGCACCAGTCAACCCCGTATCGAGCCCAGTCACCACCACCACCAAACCCCGTGTAAAAGCCCCATCGAGCTCCACACCAAGCTCCACACCTACACCAAGTACACCCACTACGTCTGAAAACCCACCGGATTTCATCCCTCACAGTGAACAGACAACGACGACCGACGCTATACCCACCACCATCATCCCTCACAGTGAACAGACAACGACGACCGACGTTGTACCCACCACCACCACTCCAGTTCACTCTTACCAAATTTACAAGAGCGGGTTACCACGATAGCGGATACATCTCGAACCACGGACCCTCGGTGGCAGCATCCCTTCACTTGCGTCATCGCAGGACCGACGGGTTCCGGCAAAACGCACTTCGTCCGGAAGCTCCTTCAACACGCCGACAGCATGATCACCCCACCCATTGCCCGAGTCGTGTGGTGTTACGGAGAATGGCAGGAAGCGTATGCAGCAATGCCCCACATCACGTTCGTGGAAGGCTTACCCAACCTGGCCGATTTGGAACCCGACACCTTGGTGGTTCTGGATGATCTCATGGCGGAGACGGATGCGCGGGTCACCCAAGTCTTTACCAAAGGCAGCCACCATCGACGGCTCAGCATCATCTACATTGTGCAGAATCTGTTCAGTAAAAACAAAGAACATCGGAACAACAGCTTAAATGCCCACTACCTGGTGGTCTTCAAAAACCCGAGAGATACCACTCAACTGCTGCACCTGGCGAGACAGATATATCCCGGCCGCACACCGTTTGCGTTGGAAGCCTTTAAAGATGCCACAACCTCTCAGCACGGGTATATGCTCTTCGACCTCAAGCAAGCCACCCCCGACCACCTTCGACTACGGACCGGCATCTTTCCCGGAGAGACCCACCACGTGGACTTGCAAAAATAATGTAAACGCACCCACAGTGGCGCCCCCAGCTGGAGTGTGTGTTTGATGATGGGGATAATAAAAAGAATGAATACCACAGCAGGGTTGACTTTGTCTCTGTTCTCTGAAGTAGATAAAAAGAGCAGAGTTGTGGGTTCTAGCATTAGTTGTACATGATGTCTGCGCGAGTACGGAAGCACGCTCCCACGCTCCGTGTATTGAAGACGGCCCCACCCGAGTTAGTCCGAACCATTGTACGCGGTGCGGACCCTGACCTTGTACGCTGTCTGTGCGAGATCGGGTACAACCTGTTAAAAGGCAACGTACCACTGACTCCGGCTCAGAAGACCAAGTTGGCCAAGCATAAGACAGGTCTCCAAACCCTAATCCAGAAGCGAGTCTCTCAAACACAAAAGAAAAGGTGTTACAGAAAGGCGGCTTTCTCGGGGCCATCTTAGCACCGTTGGCCGCTTCCGTGTTGGGTCCAGTATTGGGTGGACTCTTCGGCCGACAATGAACCACACGAAAAAAATGGTCCTCGTCGAACCACGATTCCTTCAAAACCTCCAATCGCCCTACCCTGTCCCACCTAAACACCCTCGATGGAGAGATGCAACAGATCTTACAGAGACCGGGGTTAAGCGACAGTGAGAAAGTATAACGGCACAATGAGACGCTTCAACGGTACATGACGTTCATGGACCAATACAAAACCCTCTCTACCCCACCACCACCACCACCACCACCACCACCACCACGTGACACACCGCCGACCTCAGCACCGCTCCAACAGCCGTCATTACCAGGGGTAGCCCCCACAGCCCCACAGTGGGTGGAAGACGAAGTGCTGAAGAGTGTACCTGCATCGTTCAAGAAACAAGCTTCCCTGGTATTACAGATACAGATTTCAACGGATGAAACAGAATCCTAACATGACTTGGAATGATAAAGGCGAACTCCTGGTACAGAATCAGGTGGTCCCCGGCACCCACATGACGGATTTAGTGAATGACCTGATGCGTGAACGCAGATCGCACACGGATCCTCGCGGATGGGAGGTCTTCGCTCAAGGCTTGAAAGACATGCATGTACCACAGGAATTGGTGGCGAACCACCACCGCTGGGCCTTTATGCAGCGAACCCAGCAATCGCCGAGTGGCCCACTACCTTCTTGGGAATCCGACTGGGAACCGGAGTCACCCCCCAATACTCCACCACCACAACGGGCACCTTCTTTTCAGACCTTTAAAAAACCACCCTTGATCAGTACACCCCACATCTCCAGAGCCGTGACACGTAGCAAGTCAACGCGACGAACACGACGCCGGACACAACCGCCCAAGGCCTGGAACACCTATTAAAACCAACAGCAGCACCAGGACAGCTCAGTCGCCATGTTTTACCTCACCCTACCCAGTAACAGTTCGCTGGATGTGTTTCCTGACAACACCGTAGCCAAGTACGTGACCCAGTTACCGCAACCGTTGCATTTACCTGGACGATGGGAATGTGGCCTCGTGGATATCCAATACCCTTACTCGTGGTACAACGTGCGAGCCAATGAAGTGTGGTACGAGGTGACCTACGAAGGAAAAGACACCCGACTCACCCTCCCCGAAGGCCAATACGATACTCCCAAGGAGTTCATGGGTGGGCTGTCAAGACTGTTGCATTATAAGGCTCTACGGGAGGTCACGAATACTTCAAAACCCATCAAAGCCTATCCCTTCAAGAATCACGTGAACTTCGATTACAACGCACACAACGACAAGGCAGAGCTTATCGTCACCGCCAACGCGAGTGTCGTACTGAGTCCTATCCTACAGCAAATGCTGGGTTTCGATCTACGGACGTTCGCTGGTCCCACCGCCCACCAAGGCGAGATCCCGATGGATATGAAGTCGGGTATGTACGGACTCTACGTCTACTCGGACGTGGTGGACAACCACATCGTGGGCGATATCAACACACCTCTGTTACAGGTGGTGCCCATTAAAAAGTTGTATGGAGATCAAGTCACCCACAGTTTCACCCACATGCTCTACCTGCCCGTACGACAAACCCACATCAACACGATCACGGTGGATATAAGAGATGACACGGGACGACCGGTGGCATTCGAACGCGGGAAAGTGGTGGTGACACTTCATTTTCGGCAAGCACGTGCTCCCCACTTTGCATAATGAAGGTGCCTTACGAGTGCGATGCACGCAGCTATATGGACTATTATGCCCAACAGGCCGGGGGTGGCTTTCCGGTTTTTAGTGGTGCACGCATGCAACGTGGACATGGACTGGGGAACATACTCGGGAGCATCGTCAAAACGTTCCTGCCCTTGGTGACGCGTGGGGTGAAAGCAATCGGCAAACAAGCGGTACGCAGTGGACTGCAAGTGGCCGGTGATGTCTTGGGGGGTACGGCACCCAAAGAAGCCTTGAAACGGCGGGCCAAAGAAGCGGGAGGCGTCTTGGTGGCCAAAGCACAACGCACCGTAGGGAATAAAAGACCTGCCCCACCGAGACCACGCACCAGTCGACGACCGACCCAGCGACGGCGCACATCGAAGACCCGGGATATCTTTTCTTAAAACATGTCCTTGATCCACGCCGAGTCCTGCCCCTCCAGCAACAGTGAATTTGATTTGTGGACCGTCCCGCCCACACAGACCAGTGCCGAAAAAGGATTATGGGTGGAGCATCTCCCGCTGTCCAGCATCAACGCAACAGGGCCCATCGAGTTCACCATCAGTAATGCGGATACGGCCTATGTGGATTTAGCCCATACATACTTGTATGTGAAAGCCAAGATCGTCAATGGAGATGGCACCAGAATCGCCGACCAAGCAACGGTGGGCCCGACGAATCTCTGGCTGCACTCGATGTTTCAACAGGTGGATATATTTCTCAGCGACAAACTCATCAGTGACTCGACCAACACGTACCCCTATCGAGCCTACATCGAGACGCTGTTGTCGCATGGACGAGAGGCTAAAAAATCTCACCTGACAGCCGCTTTATTCTACCAGGACAAAGCCGAGCACATGGACGCAGAGAACGACAATACGGGATATAGCAAACGGAAGGCTTTGACCGCGAACGGCGTATCGGTGGATATGATGGGTCGACTGCACGCAGACATGTTCATGCAAGACCGATACCTCTTGAACAAGATCCCCATCAAAATCCGGCTGATACGGGCGCCTCCGACCTTCGCCTTGATGGCCACTAACGTAGAGGCGCATGCAGCTGACTATAAGATTGTCATCGAAGACGCAGTTCTGTATGTCCGAAAAGTGAAACCGAATCCAGCCGTTCAATTGGGACACATGAAAGCCTTGGAAACAAAACCAGCCCAGTACCCTATCCGACGTGCACAAACCAAAGTGTTCTCTGTGTCTGCTGGAAATATGAGCGCCAACAAAGAAAACCTGTTCCTGGGGGAACTACCCCAGCGATTGATCCTGGCCTGTGTGGAAAATACCAGTTTCAGTGGAGCCTACCCAGAGAACCCGTTTGACTTTAAACATTTCGGCATCAATTTTGTGGCCCTGCATGTGGATGGACAACAGGTGCCAGCCACGGCCTTAACACCGAACTTTGGGCACGCGAATTTCATTCGAGCCTATCAGAGCCTGTTCACAGCCACCGGTCAAATCAACCAGGACGAAGGGAATTTCATCAGTCGGGAGGACTACGGGAACGGATACACGTTGTTCTGTTTCGATTTGACCCCCACCTTAGAGAACGACCATCAGCTGGCCCTGGCCAAGCAAGGCAATTTACGGTTGGAAATCCACTTTCTACGGGCCCTCCGGAGCACCGTCAATGTGATCTGCTACGCCGAGTTTGACAACATCATTCAAGTGGACAAGGCGCGCAACGTGCTGTGTGACTTCACCTAACATGGATACAGACCAGATAACCACCGTGCTGGAGAATGACCCAGAGACACGTATGATGTTTCAAGGGGTGTTCGCCCGAGATGTGTTCCCATTAGACCGTATGTATCCTGCTGCTTACGTTCTCAACACGGACCCGATGGATCGGCCCGGTGAACATTGGGTGGCCGTGTACTTGACAGAACAGCAGGGCGAATACTTTGACCCGTACGGCCTGCCACCCCTCCATCCCGATTTAACAGACTTCATGGATCAAGGCACAGAGACGTGGTGTTGGAACAGTCAAACGTTGCAAGGCCTGACCAGTAGCGTGTGCGGACAATATTGCTTGTTTTACCTGTACCATCGATGCCGGGGAAGACCCTTATCTACCATCGTACAGATGTTTGACGAGTACCCCAAGGCCGAGGACCGCGATGTACTCGTATATGACTGGGCCGCCCATCATTTCAATGTACAAGCCCCGTTCTGGGCTTAAGTTTCAATGTACAAGCCCCTGTTCTGGGCTTAAGTTTACAAGCCCCCTGTTCTGGGCTTCAGTTCTTTCAATGTACAAGCCCGCTGTTCTGGGCTTCAGTTCTTTCAATGTACAAGCCCCTTGTTCTGGGCTTCAGTTTTCACGTGGTTGTTCTCACGTTGTTGTTGTTCACTGAATAAAAAAATGAGATCTCACCAAAAAACCCTGTCTTGTGTGTTTTATTCATAATGCATAAATGCCCAATGTGGAGATTCAGTCAAACTGAAATCAGTGGTGTAGGATGGGGCCAAAATGTAACCCATCAATGTTAGAATGCAAGAGCACTATAGTAAAATAGAGAGCCAATGAAATCAGCCCACAGACCAAGTACGTGTTTTGGTCTAGGTTTGGAGCGGGCATTTCATTGAGGTGCGTGTAAAGGAAGACGGTGAGTGAAGACTCGTCCAACACGCATAGATTAAGTTTATTACTATAAATTCTATGTATTTTTAATGTCGCCGAACCTTGCCGAAAGGGAGACCTTTTGACCTGGATGTCACCTTTGTCCCGCGCGCACACTTCCGGACAACTCGCGCGCGTCCGGATAACGCGCGCGCGCGCGCGCTGCGGCCGGAGCGGGGCCGGGCCGGGCCGGGCAAGTTGGAGATCGTGTTTGAGCATTCACCCAAACCGGAAGTGACGTCACAGACACTTGCGCAGACCCACCAAACCACGTGAACGCCATTGTGGGGAAAAACCCCCAGTACATGACACGGAGAGACACAGACAAGTCTAGACATGTCCGAAGGTCACGCCCCATTCACCCAAACCGGAAGTGACGTCACAACCCACGTGACCTGAGCAGCAGAATGGAAACGACACCCTAGTCTAGTCCCCTCACCTAGGCTTCACATGGATACCTCACTCGATCCCAGCGGCCCATGAGGAGCCCACCTAGACCCCAACACGTCTATGTCCATACCCCTTTGTCCACTGCGCATGCGCAGAGTGACCCTATTTCAACCCCGTACTCACCCCATCAGATGCTCCATTACATAGGCTTCACATGGATACCTCACACGACCCATTCGAACCGTGAATAGCCCATCTCTAACCCAAACACACCCACACACACACACCCCCAAAAATGTCTGCTTTCTCTACTACGGCCAGGCTGCGCATGCGCAGACTATTGACAACGGACGAACCATTAGTGTAGTCAAGTGCTCCTGCATGAGAGCTTCAAAATAAGACCTCACTCGACCCCATCGGACCATTAGTGGCCCACCTAGACTCCAAAACGTCCACCCCGTATGGACCTATACACCCATAGCCATGCAGTATAGGCCTATGGGCCTACCCAGGCCGCGGTGACTTTTTTCAAAAATTTCACCGTTTCGCTCCGGGACACTTCCTATCATGTTCTAAATGACGAGACGTGAAAAACAAATCCAAACAACCCTACCGCAAACGTATAGAAGTAGGTTTCCCAGGGGGACAAACATTGGTCCTATACCCCCAGTATGGGACTATATGGGTCTGTATGGTACTTTTTCAAAAATTTCACCGTTTCGCTCCGGGACACTTCCTATCATGTTCTGAATGACGAGACTAAGAAAACATATCCAAACAACCCTACCGCAAATGTCGAGAAGTAGGTTTCCCAGGATGGTCCTATACCCCCCATACTCCATATAGGCATTTTCTCGTAATTTAGGATAAAGTCCGTGTTCCGTAATTTTTCAGGAAATTTTTTACATACACCCACCCTGGAACTAGGGGGAGATAACTCTATTGATAGGCAAGCCCGTTAAGCCCGGCGACCTATATACCCCCCATACCCCATATAGGCATTTTCCCGGATTTTTCGATAAAGTCCGTGTTCCGTGTTTTTTTTTCAGGAAAATTTTTACATGCACCCACCCATGACTGGATGCCCCTTCACATAGGCTTCACATTGATACCTCACTCGACCCCATTGGACCATTAGGGACTCCCCTCGATCCCAAAACGGCTATTTTCATACCCTTGGGCCACCGCGCATGCGCAGAATGCCGATATTTCGACCCCACACCCAGCCCATCACATGCCCCTTCACGAATGCTTCACTTTGATACCTCACTCGACCCCATTGGAGCATTAGGGACTCCCCTAGCTCCAAAACGGCTATTTTCATACCCTTGGGCCACCGCGCATGCGCAGAATGCCGATATTTCAACCCCACACCCAGCCCATCAGATGCCCCTTCACGAATGCTTCACTTTGATACCTCACTCGACCCCATCGGACCATTTTATCTAGGGACTACTTTTTCTCCGCGGAAGCTTTTTTCCGCGACCGCATCACCGCCAGGACCGCATCACCGCGGAGGAATACATTCCCTGCAACAATTGGAACTCTCCTGTGTTGGAGGTAGCTTTTTGGTCATTCTGCCGGAACTATAGTGCACTTGACCTCTCCTCCTCAAATCCTCCCCAAATGACCTCTACATCCGGGTGAAATTAGCGCCGATCGGGGTAATTTTGGTACAACATGGCGGATCATGCCGCCATGTTGTACACCACATTTTGGTACAACATGGCGGATCAGGGCGCCATGTTGTACACCACATTTTGGTACAACATGGCGGCATGGGAAAAACCCAAACAAGTCTGGACATGTCCAAGGGTCACGCCCCATTCATCCCAACCGGAAGTGACGTCATAGTTACATCCGGGTGAAAGTTTACTCAATTTATGCTTTATATACTACTCACGTAATGACGCATGTTAGCCTCTGTCAAATGTCGATGACTTTTCCCAGGTACAGGTGGTCCAGACTAATACCTTGTATTGGTTGTCTTCGCTTACAGGGGACACCCAGTTATTTACACATTGCCCTAATTCTCCATGCTTTGTATATTTATAATGGAATAATATAGGTAAATTGTCACATATGTTTATGTAGATTAGGGTCCGGAAAAACTACATATCAGTCAACTTGAGTCAGACTCCCTAAAAATGGTGGTCCATGGACACCATTTCATAATATAACGTAACTTGTCCTAGCCATATCTGGCTTGGGTAAAAGAAGAGCGTATTTTAGGTTATTTAAGAGAAATCAGTTTGTTGTATAATTTTTAATGTATGTACATGTTTTGTATTGATTACTTCTGGATTGCTGGGTTATTAACTTGTTTTTTGTTGGAATACTTGGAATTTTGTTTGATCGTCGGTATATAGCTGAAATATTGATGAATACTTTCTCTCCCGATAGTATTAGTAATACCCTCAACATTCCCAGAGTTAATAAAACTAACCATGGTCTGAAAAGCTTGACTTACCTGATTCCGAAAATATGGAATTCATTGCCCAGTGATGCCAGACAGGCAAAAAATTACTTATTCATTGCCCAGTGATGCCAGACAGGCAAAAAATTACTTAAGGACATTTAAAAAACTTATTAAGCAATGGAAAGGTTTATATTTATATATATTCCCAAGATCTGACAGCAAATAAAACATTTTTTACTATCTGTGATAATTCATTAGAAATTTTTATTAATATCGGCTGCTATGAAATTCTTAGTATTGTATATTATACCATTTCATGTGATATATATGTTTTAATTTAATATGTATATTTTTGTCTGGAACAGGGCGAAGCCCTATTCCCAGACTCTGTTGCCGTACAGCAAATTTGGCTGCTTGCCAACACTGGTACATGCACTATATTTGGCTGACCCCTGACCCAATAACTGCGCAGAGCCATGTGGTCAGCTTATGAGTGTGATTAGGCCAGCCAACGAGTGATGCGGTCAAAGGAAAGTAAATCCGCAATTTCACATTTTTTAACTCCTTATCAACCGTCGACATCTACATGTAATCTGTCTTCACGCCGATTTTCTGAACTGTAGAAATAATGATACTACAAGTGAGAAATAGTGAAAATATTATCGTACCAATATCTTTAGGCTAACTTTAAATGGGATTATGTTTTGTATACATGTATTTTTTTCCTTCGGTGGTGATTCGTCGTACCGTATTCCCAAAGTCGTCCAGCTTGATCTTCCAACGGCCAGCGAGCAAACGGTTAGCTAAATAATATATAGCCCTCACGAGTAGGAGGGCTATAGGTCGGCCCCAGTCACCTCCAGCGAGGGTTTTAGATAATTTTATTACGAATCACCCACCTCTAAAACTGCCGTACATCTAATCTCTATCCCCTCCTGCGCACTATTTTAAAATTTTGCACACTATTGTGAAATAGTGAGGCATATATCGCCGTCTGAATTTTCCAGTCGAAAACTTCAACTCTCTATACCCGCCATGTTGGTGACGTCACGGTGTATGTGTACTGGCCGTTTGCAATTGAACATGGCGCGTATAAAGTGAAAGTTGTCGACTGGAAAATTCAGACGGCGATATATTCGTTACTATTTCACAATAGTGCGCAAGATTTTAAAATAGTGCGCAGGAGGGGATAGAGATTAGATGTACGGCAGTTTCGGAGGTGGGTGATTCGTAATATAATTATCTAAAACCCTCGCTGGAGGTGACTGGGGCCGACCTATAGCCCTCATACTCGTGAGGGCTATATATTATTTAGCTAGCAAACGGTCGGCAAGTTCCAAAATGTCGGTGTGTGACCTGGAAATGGGATAGGCCTCTAAACTTCATCGAGATGACGCCATATAATTGCACTCAGGACAACAGCAAACTAGCACTGAATTTTAGATACGTTATTCGGGATTCTTTATTGTGTCCTTTATTGCATACACTTACCACAAATTATAAAATCATACCCTGCCTGGTGATTATATCAAGCCTACAACAGAATACATTCTAGACGTGACATGAACTTTTCGCGGAAAACTGGGTCACAGTGTACTCCGGTTACATGGCAACACGAGTTGTTGTTGTAATTCATCGGATAATTTTTACGATTCTTTCTTGTGAGATTTTCTGCTATGTTTGATAATTTCTTGTATTGCTCATGACTGAGTGATTTACTTCGAGAAGAATCAATAGATCCTTGTTTCCTACATTCATAACTGTCATCTGATCATTTCTCAAGAAGGCGCTGTTCTCTTTGTCTGAATTGTGATTTTTGTCCTGCAATTCACGTTTGTCTTGAGCTGTGAAATCTCATCTTCACAAGTCCAGGTAAATCCTAAATCCTCGCAGAGGGTTTACCTGGACATTTTTGGTGATTCGAGTGAGTTCTTGAGTCGATGCCTCTATTATGCAGTCTCGTACATTTCATCCCCCGCGCTTGTTTTGAATTAGCATGTCGGTATCCCCAGCCTGCGGTTTTTGCTTTGACTTCCGATGTCGATTTCCGCTTGACATCAAAGCAGTTTGGCCCGCGATGAAATTGAAACCTGTCACATCTCCTACCTCGCAGCGGATTGGCCTAATCAGCCAGCTTAGCGCGTTCACTGATTGGGTTGATTCAGGGGAAACCCCTTCATCTATTTATATCCAGAACTCGTATGGGTAACTAACCAAGCCAGTGTATCGATCCCAATAGATCGATCGATACACTGGCTCGCGAGGATGTGAAATCTTGGAGTTGAATACATTAGAGTTGAATATCGTGTAGTTGGTTGGATATCTTGGAGTTGGTTGAATATCATGGAGTTGAATATCTTGGGAGTTGACGATCTTGGAAGTTGAATATCTTGGAGTTGAATATCTATCTTCGAGTTGAATATCTTGGAGTTGAATATTTATCTTTGAGTTGAATATCTTGGAGTTGAATATTTCCCTTTGAGTTGAATATCTTGAAGTTGAATATCTTTGAGTTGAATATCTATCTTGGAGTTGAATATCTTTAAGTTGAATATTTATCTTTGAGTTGAATATCTTGGAGTTGAATATTTATCCTTGAGTTGAATATCTTGGAGTTGAATATTTGTCTTTGAGTTGAATAGCTTGAAGTTGAATAATTTGAAGTTGAAAATCTATCTTGGAGTTGAATATCTTGGAGTTGAATATTTGTCTTGGACTTGAATATCTATCTTGGAGTTGAATATCTATCTTTGAGGTGAATATCTTGGAGTTGAATATCTTGGAGTTGACAATTTTGGAATTGATTATTTTGCTTACTTGCTATCAGGTACTGGTATACTGTACAAAACAGATTTAGAATCTTGAAAATTGGCCTCTGATTTTTCTGTTGATCAGTACAGACAGAAAATTGGCAAACATTTCATAAATTGCTAAATTCAACAAGCAAAGTTGGCCAGACTCTTGCTGCCAGTGATCTTTGCCTTTTTACATAATTGGATTACAAATGTTACCATCAATTACAGGTTTTATAGCAATGCAGAAGAGGTCAGATCCAGGTGTTCATTCTTTGTAAGTTGCTGGGTTATGCTTTTATTCATATGCAAGTATTATTTACCCACTTTGATATGCCTAGCGAATGATATAGAAACTAATCCTGGCCCTTCTCCACCTGAATCATGTCTACAGCCATGCCATTGTACTTTTTCAGCAACTATTGTATTACGAGGCAATCAGGTGAAGCTAGCAGCACTCATGCTTCCGATTGTGTATTCAAAGGTCACAGTAAACTACAGGTTTTATAGTGAGGATGAAGCTTCCAGGTCTAACTGTTCTTATTTTGCCAGTTTATGGATTATGCAATTGTTTGTATGTATAGGTATTATTTGCCGGCTCTCATAACAATGGCAAATGATGTGGTAACAAATCCTGGGCCTCCTGCCCATATAATTAGCAGCACAAAGATTGTTCATGGTATCTTTCATCAAGGAGCTCAAGTATTCTCTGCGACAGTGTATGGCAAACTGTATTTGTTTTCATGCCTTTGTAATGCTGAATAAAGAGATACAGGTAACTCATTTCACACAGCGAACTCTAGATCACTCCCGATTGTTGTAACCGCGAAAACGCTTATTGCACCCTATCTCTTTTCATGTTATTGAGTACATATTTTGTCTTCCCTGACTCGAGTCACCACTAGCGGGCAGGGGCAAATAACTCTTACGCTGACAATTCGGAAACTCCCGAAAATCGAAATAGATGTACGCTATTCTGTAGCAACGAATCGATATTGCACATCCATTACTGTTCCAGACAATAGTACTCTTGAGTACTTTCATTATGATTTGTTTTAATTGTTACATGTCGGTGAAAAGTAGCTATTGTAGCTCATGTTCACTGTATGATACAAAACCGAAAATAAATAAATTTTAATTGATTAAAGCATTTTTATTATACATGAGGCCAAGGAGCTGAAACATACCACACTATGTCTTTGAGTTAATCCATACCAGGAAATACAACAAAAATCCAAGAAAATCGCACCGATGACATAGCTCGATGACGATCGACGGACCGATAAAACAGTTTTTGCGCACTTTTATCTGGAAAAAGGTAAAAAAAAATGAAGAAAAAAGACGAAAACATCACTTCACTATTACCTTGACATGGTCACCATTTTATGAAATTGACCCCAATAGAATAGGTTATAAAGTCACATATTATCCAATGCTGTTTGAACACATTATTGACTATAACAAAATATATATATATATAGATATAACCAATGCTGTTTGAACACATTAGTAATTTACACTGCACTGTCATAAGAACTTGGTCGCTCTGATCATACAATATATGTTATAGAAGTGACAGACCGTGCAAAGCATGGTTGCACACCTCTTTTTATGGTCGATCACAGTTAAGATGCGTTTTTGACCACGAGCATGGAATGAAGAACGTGATCGGCCACGCCTCATCTTAGCTTGCTAAGGACATTTCACGTTTCACTTAACACTACGAGCAGAAGTTTCTACGTATGATCGTGCCATGCGTTCGGATGATGGCCACGCCTGTACCAATAAATACCTGGTCAGCGCGACCATATCCTTTTGACATTGTGAAAAACATTATGCTTAACGGCCTTATTGAGACAGTTCAGTGACCATTTCTGTTCAGAAGAAATCACAGAAAAATTTAAACTACATACAGCCAAATTTCAGGAATAGTGATCCTTATTTCATAATTGATAATTAATAATAATCATAATTAATAACGAAATGGGCACCTGTTCAATGGTAATAATATTCCTCATTGTTGTACTTTGGAAGAAACTATATGTCTATATAAATATTGACGAAGACTATATTTTTTTCTTTATGTATGTTGTTATATGTGGTCCTTGTATATTTATTATCGGCTCTCGATGTTCTCCGCATACCAGATGCCAAGGCAACGTTCACCTTTAGACCGATAGCTATAGAAACCAACAGTATTAAATCTGCATGGGAAACGTCTGTCGGCTTCCATTATTCAGGTAAGACATGATATCAGATTAAATAAGTTAGGATATTCTGACGCATGTTTATTTGACAATAATAATCTGAATGGGTATCGGTATACGGCAAGAAAAGAGCTGCTGAGCGCAAATTAAACATTTAATCACTGTTCAGTGGAAATGAATAAAGAAACAATCTCCTGTAGGTATAAACGTGCTTTCATTGTTCTTGTCTGTGGTGTCTTTCCTAGCTTTTGTAGCAGAGGAACGATAACTTCGATGCATGGGGCATGATAACTCATCAGCCATCAGTCAGATTTTCGGACAGGATTCCCGTCCGAGCGGCAAATCGCCGGAAGTGATATATAAAGGCGCTAATTGTCGAACGTTCAATCACTTTTCAGTTCTGTGATATATACCACTGTTGACCTTACGATGAAAATGAATGCTCTGGTGATTATTCCTCATGTTGATGTGAGTGAGCATATGAAAAGTAGTTCGCCCATGTGCAAATCTGAGGGGGTTATACGGTCGAATGTAAAGATAACCTCGTGTGTCCGTATACGTCATAGCAAGGTCGTATCGGTCTATATCCGCTATTGTGGACGGGACAAAGTTGAGTGAGCTTGTGAAACGAAGAATGCACTTTGGAAATGTTGCAAGAGAAACTGTGTGTTGGGCTGCCAAGCTGATCTTTGCGTACGCATATTTTCAGTCATACAGCACTCAGCTGATATGGCGGCACGTATAATCGTTGTTCTGTGCCTAAGTTTTTGCACCTTCGTTCTGTCAAGTTTATTCCACGCCGTTTCTGAACTGAACCAAGTTTCCAACCACACTGAACCATTTGTTAAATTCACAGTCCCGGCTATCACACACTGTTCGATGGAATGCGAGAGGCGTCTTCAGAAGGGCTGTAAAGCGTTCAATGTGCAACCGAATTTGACCAAGGGAGGATGGTCCTGTGAACTGTTAAACAATAGATCTCATAAGATGCCAGGACCGGATATGGTCAATGTAACAAATGGACGTTATTTTGAAAGGGTAAGAGCTTTTAGCGACATTGGAGATTTCTTTGTCATTTCTATGTCATTTAAGTTGCATGTTGTATGAAAATTAAGAAATAAGGTTTCCATATGCGTGCTCAATGGTTATTTTACGCACGGTTAGTGTGGGAAAGTTTATAGTTTAGGAAAAGGGCAAATAGAATTTATTTCTATTCTATTGCACTACTCAAATTGATTATCAGTAAAGATTATAACGTAAGGTTGAAAACATATTTTATTTTAAACATCGTGCCGATGAGTTTATGTGGTCTCTCAAAAGGGGAGTGATGCTATCAGCTTAGTCTGGCTGTGTGGAACACACTTGGATTTAAGTCTATTTGTGTAGCTTTGTTAATCAATTTCACGATGGAGACGGCAGTTAAACATGAGAAAAAAATCCATCTTGTTATTTATTTGTGTGTTTATTCGATTGTATGAAGCCGACGACACCTTCCTCTTCCGCCTTGTAAATAGAATCTGCCCTTGACACGTGTACATTTCACACAATCGTGCAAAAGGACTCAATAATTGCACGGTTAGCAAGTTGTTATAGATACAAGTGTTATAGAATTATAGTTATACATGGGTCGAGGAATAAGGAATGACGAATACTACACGTATACGTTAGTCAAGTAATTTTGGTGTCCAACTGGGTAAAGGTTGGGTGAAATTCTGACGATGTTGTTTTATATAATGTGAATAGGTACACTGCGATAAATAGGGAAATCGTAGTGATTCTTGAAGGAGAAACCAGCAACGGTACGTGCCACGAGACCCCAAGTGAATGAACAGGAAGCCCTTTGGGGAACATCAAGAGAAGTCTCTGGATGCCTTGGGTTCTCCTGGGGGTTTGGTGGGGAGGGGGGGGGGGGGCCCATTGCTGGATTTCCCATTTCTTTCGGTGTTATGAATAAATTATGAATGTGAACAACAACGATGGTTTGCTACTGTCCACTTCTGTTGTCAGTCTTGATAGGACTTCTCATAGTTTGTAATAACTTCGATCAATTTGGCAAATATTACCCCTAGAAAATGAGAAATTCACACAAGACTTCAAACACAATGTACATGTGTGGATAGTATCAAACATTTGTTGTCCTTCACATTGATGTTTCATCCTTGTACATCCTTGATCTGTTGATCCAAGAACTTGAGGGATACCGTATCACATTGATGATCCATCCTTGTACATCCTTGATCTGTTGATCCAAGAACTTGAGGAATACCGTATCACATTGATGATCCATCCTTGTACATCCTTGATCTGTTGATCCAAGAACTTGAGGGATACCGTATCACATTGATGATCCATCCTTGTACATCCTTGATCTGTTGATCCAAGAACTTGAGGGATACCGTATCACATTGATGATCCATCCTTGTACATCCTGGATCTGTTGATCCAAGAACTTGAGGGATACCGTATCACATTGATGATCCATCCTTGTACATCCTGGATCTGTTGATCCAAGAACTTGAGGGATACCGTATCACATTGATGATCCATCCTTGTACATCCTGGATCTGTTGATCCAAGAACTTGAGGAATACCGTATCACATTGATGATCCATCCTTGTACATCCTTGATCTGTTGATCCAAGAACTTGAGGGATACCGTATCACATTGATGATCCATCCTTGTACATCCTTGATCTGTTGATCCAAGAACTTGAGGGATACCGTATCACATTGATGATCCATCCTTGTACATCCTGGATCTGTTGATCCAAGAACTTGAGGAATACCGTATCACATTGATGATCCATCCTTGTACATCCTTGATCTGTTGATCCAATAACTTGAGGGATACCGTACCACCTTGATGATCCATCCTTGTACATCCTTGATCTGTTGATCCAAGAACTTGAGGAATACCGTATCACATTGATGATCCATCCTTGTACATCCTTGATCTGTTGATCCAAGAACTTGAGGAATACCGTATCACATTGATGATCCATCCTTGTACATCCTTGATCTGTTGATCCAAGAACTTGAGGAATACCGTACCACCTTGATGATCCATCCTTGTACATCCTTGATCTGTTGATCCAAGAACTTGAGGAATACCGTATCACATTGATGATCCATCCTTGTACATCCTTGATCTGTTGATCCAAGAACTTGAGGGATACCGTATCACATTGATGATCCATCCTTGTACATCCTGGATCTGTTGATCCAAGAACTTGAGGAATACCGTATCACATTGATGATCCATCCTTGTACATCCTTGATCTGTTGATCCAAGAACTTGAGGGATACCGTATCACATTGATGATCCATCCTTGTACATCCTGGATCTGTTGATCCAAGAACTTGAGGGATACCGTATCACATTGATGATCCATCCTTGTACATCCTGATCTGTTGATCCAAGAACTTGAGGGATACCGTATCACATTGATGATCCATCCTTGTACATCCTTGATCTGTTGATCCAAGAACTTGAGGGATACCGTATCACATTGATGATCCATCCTTGTACATCCTTGATCTGTTGATCCAAGAACTTGAGGGATACCGTATCACATTGATGATCCATCCTTGTACATCCTGGATCTGTTGATCCAAGAACTTGAGGAATACCGTATCACATTGATGATCCATCCTTGTACATCCTTGATCTGTTGATCCAAGAACTTGAGGGATACCGTATCACATTGATGATCCATCCTTGTACATCCTTGATCTGTTGATCCAAGAACTTGAGGGATACCGTATCACATTGATGATCTATCCTTGTACATCCTGGATCTGTTGATCCAAGAACTTGAGGGATACCGTATCACATTGATGATCCATCCTTGTACATCCTGGATCTGTTGATCCAAGAACTTGAAGAATACCGTATCACATTGATGATCCATCCTTGTACATCCTTGATCTGTTGATCCAAGAACTTGAGGGATACCGTATCACATTGATGATCCATCCTTGTACATCCTGGATCTGTTGATCCAAGAACTTGAGGGATACCGTATCACATTGATGATCCATCCTTGTACATCCTTGATCTGTTGATCCAAGAACTTGAGGGATACCGTATCACATTGATGATCCATCCTGGTACATCCTTGATCTGTTGATCCAATAACTTGAGGGATACCGTATCACATTGATGATCCATCCTTGTACATCCTGGATCTGTTGATCCAAGAACTTGAGGGATACCGTATCACATTGATGATCCATCCTTGTACATCCTTGATCTGTTGATCCAAGAACTTGAGGGATACCGTATCACATTGATGATCCATCCTTGTACATCCTGGATCTGTTGATCCAAGAACTTGAGGGATACCGTATCACATTGATGATCTATCCTTGTACATCCTTGATCTGTTGATCCAAGAACTTGAGGGATACCGTATCACATTGATGATCCATCCTTGTACATCCTTGATCTGTTGATCCAAGAACTTGAGGGATACCGTATCACATTGATGATCCATCCTTGTACATCCTTGATCTGTTGATCCAAGAACTTGAGGGATATCGTATCACATTGATGATCCATCCTTGTACATCCTTGATCTATTGATCCAAGAACTTGAGGGATACCGTATCACATTGATGATCCATCCTTGTACATCCTTGATCTGTTGATCCAAGAACTTGAGGGATACCGTATCACATTGATGATCTATCCTTGTACATCCTGGATCTGTTGATCCAAGAACTTGAGGGATACCGTATCACATTGATGATCCATCCTTGTACACATCCTGGATCTGTTGATCCAAGAACTTGAGGGATACCGTATCACATTGATGATCCATCCTTGTACATCCTTGATCTGTTGATCCAAGAACTTGAGGGATACCGTATCACATTGATGATCCATCCTTGTACATCCTGGATCTGTTGATCCAAGAACTTGAGGAATACCGTATCACATTGATGATCCATCCTTGTACATCCTTGATCTGTTGATCCAAGAACTTGAGGGATACCGTATCACATTGATGATCCATCCTTGTACATCCTGGATCTGTTGATCCAAGAACTTGAGGGATACCGTATCACATTGATGATCCATCCTTGTACATCCTTGATCTGTTGATCCAAGAACTTGAGGGATACCGTATCACATTGATGATCCATCCTGGTACATCCTTGATCTGTTGATCCAATAACTTGAGGGATACCGTATCACATTGATGATCCATCCTTGTACATCCTGGATCTGTTGATCCAAGAACTTGAGGGATACCGTATCACATTGATGATCCATCCTTGTACATCCTTGATCTGTTGATCCAAGAACTTGAGGAATACCGTATCACATTGATGATCCATCCTTGTACGTCCTTGATCTGTTGATCCAAGAACTTGAGGGATACCGTATCACATTGATGATCCATCCTTGTACATCCTTGATCTGTTGATCCAAGAACTTGAGGGATACCGTACCACCTTTGGAAAAAAAATCTGTGCAAACCCATGATAAATACAACTGGCATGAAATATGACACCGATGGCATGAAGAAACTTAAGACTGGTATTGATTTTATTTAACAAAGACGACCCATGGTAGACGCCAAACAACAGACAGCTGAAGGTCTCGCAGCCCGGTGATGGGGCGATCAGGGGAATCATGTGGGGAAACGTGACGAATCCATGGGGTATCTTGTCGAGACCCAGGGGCATCTATTTGCCAGATACCCATTCCTGCATCATTCTGATGTTGTTATATTGAATAGGTCGTTGGATTATGGACGCCGAATTTCTCTAATGGACGACGGTTGAATATCGAATGGCGGACTGGACGCTTGTATTCAGCGACGCTCAATCGTGCACCGGATATTTTTCATGTGGTGGTATACCGTTCAGTTGTCTCTCATCCCATGTACTGACTCATCATTCATTCTGGCGCACTCTGTTGACCCATAACCATAATTTGTAATGATATACAATCAATTATCACATTTCAGAGTAAACTGTAGGGTTTTGAATGGTTAATTACCCTAGTGCATCAGACCGCATTGCAAGTCTCCGACGGCCACCGTTGGTATACCAATTCAGATTTCTCGTATACCAATGCTGTCGAGGACGCGCGAGCCCATATACCAACTCAGTCAAGGACGCGCGTGCCCATATACCAATGCAGTTAAGGACGCACGTACAACACCTACAGACAAAGACTGTTTCGAGCGAATGTGTCTGCGCGAGTTTGTATGGGCGGGTTCCGCCACTAGAGCAAGTTGTGTGAGGCAAATTGCGTATTTGCGGATGAAGATAAGAAATAAATGATCGTCGAAAGCTTATGTCACATGCACAGGAACGTCAGAATGTCAGCTAAGTATTTCATCCAGTTTGTTGTTCATCACAGAACAGATCTAAAAGGAATCAACGCTGCCTGTTCGACTCACGATGTTTGACGTTGTTCAACGTTAAGTTTACGCCGGTTTTTCTTTCGGGTCGGTGATATACGATAAATCAACCAGGAAAATCTTTCTTCAGTGTGATAAATCCGTTTACCATGATTTTACCTGGGTATGCAGGCTGGTATTTCGTCTCGAAGTTAAATATTTTCACTCGCCCATCTTCTCCACGAAATACAGACCTGTATACCCACGCAAAAGCATGGTATAACCCGGGGCTAGGGGCCGTATGAACCCATGTACTTCAAGATCCTCATGGTACTCATATGAACAGTCACAATCAAAGCGTGACTGAGATACATCTTTTTTTAGATGACGACTCTATAACGAATATTATGGATTAAGAATACTGATCAGCGATACGGATTTGATATTTTTGGAACATCATGATGTCTTGCCGGCATCATTGAAAACTGTTGACCGCTTCTCTCTTGCAGGAAACAAGCCTATGTTTATGTATACTATGATTGTCTTTTTGAATTTGGTGCTAATACTGCTATGTGGAAAATGGAATAGGTCTTTGGATTATGGACGCGGATATTCTCTAATGGACGACGGCTGGATTATGAATGACGGATTAGACGCTTGTAATTATATTATTTGACTCCTCTTTGAAGTACTGTCCAATGATTTATTCATAAATAATTGATTACCAACGTTTGTGCCTATTCGAGGAATTCACATGCTGCACTCTGTCCAGACCTGTCGCGTCTCGCCGGCTCGTGACGTCATTAGCCGCAATTCGGCTGAATGCTAATCTTCTCGTCCTTTTACTACTACTGACCCTGTCCCTTAGTAACTCTGAAGAAAATTTCATATATATTTTCTTGTTAAAATAGGGCCTATTCTTCTTATATTGCAGATTTGTGATGGTTTATCTCTAATAACTGCTGTGAAAGACATTATCAACGGTCAAGTTATTATCACGATGGTTGATGTCCAGCAAGACGTCTACCAGCAACGATCGGGAACTAACCCGTTGTTCATAGGTACCGTTTCTCATGTCTTTGAGGGATTAGGCGTAGAACTGAAGGACCTATTGTCTGTTTACATGCACCCATGGAACAGAACTCACCTAATACGATCGGGTAAGTATCTTCACTTCCCCTAAGAGACAAAAGAGAAGAGAGAGAGATTTAGTGTATATAGTGTATATTACTGATTTTTGGCATGATGCCGTTTGTGGGTGTGGTGTGGGTGACGGCACTTCCGACCACCTTGCATGCGCACCGCGCACTTCCGGTCCGAGGTCGTTTCCTGAACTCATGATTAATAGCACATTTTTGTGTGGGGCTAATAGTGCCGTGTGGGGATTCTTTGAAACGCTCTTACGCTGTACAGTATGCCCTGGGTAGTCTGGAGCCGTCGTATGACTTTGATCGAAAACATCATCGATGCGCATGAGCAGTCGGTAGGGAGGCGTTTTGTGGGAGTTTTGGTCAAAATTGGTCAAACTGTAGCGTGGTGTCCTTGAAACCTTTACTATGTACTGTACTACATTTTCAAGACCGTCGTGTCGCATAGGGTGATGTTACTGGCGAGCATGCACACTACCTAGGCAGTCTTGGAAGGTATAGACTTGTGTAGTGTGGAGTGCTATGACACGTTACACTGTACCGGAATTCAGCGTCAGGACCATGTGCACTCCTTAGGAATCTTGTTGGAGAGCTACAGGGAGGTGTAGTTTGAGCGAATGATGCCGTGTAGACTAGGCATCCAATCAGGCGGCTGGGAAATACACCAAATACACCGGGGGTCTGGCGGCTGGACAAGAGTCACCGAGTGATGAGATAATGCACCCATGATATGACAGGTCTTCTCACCATTGAACCAGTGGTAGTCGCCTTGTCTAAAATCAGCTGTAGGCATCGACGCTTGTTAGCGGCAGTCAATGCATATTTCCCTCAAATCTGACGAAACAAATCCAAATGTCCACTACCACTCTCGCGAGATTTGGGGTAAGCTTGCGTTATGTGCAAGGGCTTGAACGCCCATCCACGCTCCTCCCTCAGCAGAAATTAGAGAGGGATCAGCACTGCGGTGATGCACTACCAGCGCCTTGACAACACACGTACCATGGATGACTGCGGAAGATTACATGTGACGTTACGACCGGTCATGACCTCTAGACCGGAGGTGCGCAATGCGCTGTGACCTCAAGACCGGACGTGACCGGAAGTCACGTGTTCGGACGTGGCATTGAGTCGAACGTGCCCATTTCGCATGTACGGTGTCCTCTACCCTCATTTTCCATATAATACGACTAAAGAACTATGTCAATCTCGCCTGTCAATTCGCGGATGGACCTACGTCTTTTACTCTCCCTGTTGAAAGTAGGCATAAGAGACGTGGGTCCATCTGCGGATTTAATGAACGTACTCCAATCGACGTTAGACTGTATTGCACATCTAGAGTATTCACTAGTATGCTTTTGTTCGCAGGTAGGATGGTGTATTGTTTTGTTGGAGACGACGACCTCTTGAAGTTTAAACAGTGCGAATCCACTTTCTTTCCTCTCGACTACAGTGTAATCTTAAACAACCCAAATGTCTCCAGGGAACTACACTACGTGATTGGTTACGACTTGTACAAAATAGTGCAGCTATGGAAACCGCATTCCATGGTTATCGCCACTCAGTCCGAGCAGGGTCTGCGATCTGGAGACTTAATCACGAAGCTGTCCGACAGAACGGAGTTTAGGGTTTACTGTGATGACGCTGACTGTTATAACGTGACCATTTGCGAGAAAGCATGGCAGTGGATGGAGGCGTCGGGAGGCGTGTTTCTGTCACTCAATCGAGTCTGTTTTTTCGTTGACACAACAGGCTATATTTTTGATTTCGATAAAACAGCCATGGTGGAACATCACCCAATATGCAGGGATGAAATTAACAGTTTCTTTCTGTGAAACCGTCCCGCTCATGTTGAGGGTTGGTCGGTAAAATCCAACTATCCCGGTTCAAGGAACAGTTAGAACTCTTTGCCATGCCGGTTGTCCAAATAAGGATATGTGTTTGTTCTTAAATCCAACACCTCCATACTGGAATATCAACAGAGATTTCGTTGATCAAATGTGCTTCATTTTCTGTTTAGGTATTTTTGAGGCATTTCTAAGGAGGAGTGACACCTCAAATCAAAACGATTCTTGTTCCTTTCAAATCAATCTTAAGAAATTAATATCCTACCAATGCTCCCCAATCGTGTCGCTATATAGGATCTTACGTTTTTCAATTGAATTTGATGTTCTGAGCGCCCATACCATGGATATTTAATAGCATTATGACATCATGGTCGCATCTGGACTCATCCATTCGAAGCCGGGGAGGGGAGATAGGTTCACTGTGTCCATTTACCCCCAATGTTTACACTAAAAAGCCGTCCATATATCTACCACGTATTATGGTGCAACAATGTCGGGACCGCGGCAACATGAAAACGATGCGAGCCGGCTTTCTCATCAATGTTCCCTTCAAACCACTATGAAGCGTTCTCGGGATTTACTGCAAGTCTGTTAGAGCATACAAGCGACATATCCGAATGGAGAGCAGATAGGAATTAATTTCAATTAGATTGCTTTCAAATATTCAAGCTCCCTAATATATTGTTTGTCAATTAAATTTTGGTTTGAGGTCTGATGTTTCCTACAAAAGAAAATTCTCCCTATCAATGCCTCAAAAATAGCACACTACTGTCTGTCTCACATTACGCTGCGGCGAGGTTTTCGTGGATTTATCAGTTAATATAACACATTAGCTGTCGAAACTCACCATATATTCCAAACTCTATCTGTGCAATTATTGGTCATCAAAAATATTTCCCTGACATTAGAAATTGTTTAAAAAAACTCGCCAAAGCTTGTCTCGTCCGAGCAACCGACGTACATTGCTGTCAAACCAACCGGGCAAGTCCATTTTCACAGGAGAGGCACAGTGCTAGGGGAAGTAAATCATCCCGCATATTCTGCACTGAAAGCAGAGGGAAGAATTATCTCCCCTAGCACACTACCACTCTCCGGCTCCTATGGGCGAAAATAGACTTGGCCGGTCGTCGGCATGATCGGGTCTACACCATGCGGTTGCTCGGACGTGACAAACTTTGAAGATTTTTTGAACAGTTTCTCATGTCAGGAAAATAGTTTTGATGACAAATAATTGCACAGATAGAGTTTGGAATATATTGTGAGTTTCGACAGCTAATGTGTTATATTAACTGATAAATCCACGAAAACCTCGCCGCAGCGTAATGTGAGACAGACAGTAGGCTTGTAGCACATTTTGATCAAGTAGAGTGCCCCGGCGGACTGTCGGTGGCTGACATGATGCCATACCGATTTGAACACAATGTTTTCAACGACAGGGAACTTTGGTGTACATTTATACAGTCATGGTCACGAGTAGAATATAGCTGACTATATGTCAACAATAGCAATATACAACCATAAAAACATTCAAGTTTTTACTGTGAATTATCTTTAGGATGCGTGACATCAAATACCATCAATGTACTTTTTTAAAATAAGCATTTAGTCGTTGTGTGTTGTTCTTGATGTCTCAGATGCGACATGTCCAACCAAAATTAATCGACTGTCTAATGTAGCCACAATCTCTTCTTTATTAAAGGGAACGTAAACTCTGTGATAAAACATTGCGGGAATTATATAAGCGTCCCTATAGATAAAAAAAATCGTGACAAAGATTTTTTCCCAATGAATGAGAAAGACGCAAACATAGAAAATACTGTGATTTGCAATTTCTTGAGGGCGCCGCCATGTTTACTTAGGGCATGATTTTAAACCAATGGGAAAGCGTAATATTCAGTTGTGCCGATAATCTCCTACGTCATCGGACTTCCCTTATATGTGTTGTAATTCTCTGCGCTGACATGGCCACACATGTTCGTTTTTATGCACCTCTCCGTTCCCCGACTGACCGATGCAATGTTATAGATTAGTTTCGTTGAAGAATACGGCCTGATTCTGTCAGATATTCTACCATGCCGGGCTGCTCTGCATTTGGCTGTCACAAGGTGCCAGGTAATCCCGACACGTCGCACTATCATCCACGTTCATGTCTGCACCTCTGCCAATTGACGCGTTTTGACCTCCAGAGGCAGAAGAACTAGTGTACGGTGACATCACTATTCTTCAAACATGGTGGTACGTTTAGTACTGCTTAAAAAATGTTAAAAAATATCTGATACACGATTCAGATTCTATGAGGAAAAAGCTTTTAACTGGCCACGGACGTTCACCAGAGTTTACGTTCCCTTTAAGTGAAAATAGCATTTTGATGGGAGGTGTTATATTTTAGATTCATTAAGAATTCAATAAAAAATATGTATAGGCGAAAAATAGAACACGACTAAACGCCCATTTAAAAAAAAAGAAAAAAAATCAGATGACCGCTTTGATAACGTCACAGTGACGATATTTTCAAAATGGCATTTTTGGTCGATTTTTCGAATTTTTCATTTATGCAATTTCTCCGCAAAAACTGTATGATAAATTTGTAAATATTAATGTGATGTTAAATGAAATAGCTTTTGCCCATTTTCATCGCGGAAAAGCAGAAATTCTTAAGAAAAATAACGAAAACATTTTTCTGGTACCCCACGTGGCCGCCATCTTGAATTTGCCCATGAGCATCTACTCGAGGGGTTATGTAATTAGGCTCAAAATGACCCCAATATGATAAACTATAAAGTCACGGCTCTCAATTTTTTATCGTTCCGAGGATAGTACAGAGAGTTTGGGAGGGGAGCCATTTCTACTCCCGTAGTTTTAACGTGCGCTGGAATTATCGATCATCCAATATGATGAAGTATATACAACCAGTATAGCTACGAGATAAAAATTGTTTACCGTATCTGTCTTGCTCCTTTTTAGATATAAATTTATTTCATGCTTGTTTTTAATTTGTGCAAATCTTATGAACTTGGTTTGTCGATTATGGACAACGTCTGACTAATGAATGTCGTATATAACCCTCGCATCGATAGTAGATTGACCAGGTTGTTCGCCTAAATGTCTTCGGTAATATTCACAGCGAGAGCCGATAAACGGAGGAAGTGACTAAGTGAGAGTTTCTTACTGGAAAACCAACCTGTACCCATCTTGGTCATCCATACGAGATAAGACTGACCCTGGGATCGGGCGTATCCATTTTCAGTCTACTTTCGGCAACTAAGGAAATTTCGCGAAATCCAATACACGTAATGTCGTCAGCCAATCACCTAAACTCTACCGACGTAACATCAACGTAACCCGCCATTTTCGAGTCATGTGCTGTCCTACTTGTTCAAAATTACAGATCTACGACACCTCTTGGACGATACGGAAGTTATTCATATCTACATCTTTTTGTAAGCTCAAACGATTCATGTTTCCGAACTGGTAGAAAAAGCCTGTAATTTATCAGATTTCTCGAGTCTGTTCTCCGCCGGATTAAGACCGTACAGCATACGGTAGAGTATCGGATATCACTCCGCCATTATGGCGACACACGATTCGCAAGCCAGCTTATCGATGGCGAAGTGTACGTAAATGACTGCAAAATATGTCAGGAGGAAGTTTCAGTAGATGTATGTGGAAGACACTGATGTGGACGATTATGGTTCTTGCAGTTTATAAGGAGTGACGTGGTGTATAGTTATGAAATTTATTGTGTATTAAAGGATGGTGCGAAGGATAGCACGATGGATGCATACGAGTCGAAAATGGAAAAAGATAAGCTAATGGTGAAAGACGGTTGATAAAGTGAAAAATTTGCAAGGAAGGGTGACGATTCTGGGGCGAAGCACCCTACGGAAGGTGAAGTATCCACCGAATAATGAAGTACAGAAAATGAAAAAAAGTGGACCAGGACGGTTATACACTTATATATTAATACAAATGTTTGAAGTGATATTTTGTTCAGATTATGTAATATGTATATGAACATGTCGTTTTTAGATCTGTATATATGTAATTTGAGATTGTCATAGTGTTTCAGATAATGATACATAATACTTCGATATTTTAAAGTTACACTATTTCTTTCCACAAATTACTAAACCAATGAGAGTACGACGAAATTCATCAACACTCATTGATAATATATAGTCCTTCTAAACGTCTTCTGTGTGACTGTTCCCAGCGAGGGCAGAAGTGACTAAGTGAGAGTTTCTTACTGCAAAACATGTCAGGAAGAAGTCTCGGTAGATGTATTGGGAAGACACTGATGGTGGATATTTATGGAATATTATTGTGTAGGAGAGAATGGTGCGAATTAAGGATAACACGATGAATATATATGAGTCGAAAATAGAAAAAAGGAAAGCTAATGGTGAAAGACGGTAGTTCAAATAAAAAACTGTCGAGGAAGGATGGAAATTCTTTGGGGAAGCACTGGCGGAAAGTGATGTTTCCACACAATAATGCGGTACAGGAAATGGAAACAAAAGTGAATCAGGACGGTTATAAACTTATATATTAATACAAATGTTTGAAGTGATATTTTGTTCAGATTATGTAATATGTATATGAACATGTCGTTTTTAGATCTGTATATATGTAATTTGAAATTATCATGTTATGTTTCAGATAATGATATACATAATGGTTAATGCGTTTTCTTATGTACAGTGCTGTGTGGATGTATTAGTAGTTTATTTTCTTCAGTTTGATTGTGTAAATTATGTAAATACATGAGATTCAACGTTATATCTTGATGTAATATATAACATGTCTCATTTTCTTGTACATTGAGTATTGAATTATTTTCTGTCGGAATCGGACGGGCCCTGTGTTGGCTTGTTCTGAGTTTCTATAGCTTGCAGTGACTCCGGTGCTGAAGTTATGAAGCCCTGGTATGGTAAACATTTTTCGTATACGTCATTAAAATTCCAAAATAATGACGGAGATAATATTCTCTCAAATCTTGTGTATGGTGCAGTAAATGAAAACTGTGTCCAGAATCGTCCGTTATTCTACATACAGAGTGATGGCATGTTAAAAGCATGACTCTATGATCAGTGCGATCCCAATATCGAGCTTTTCGTGCCCGGCGGTATCTCTGTTATTCCGAAATTGGTCATTCTCACGGAAAGGCGCAATTCGTGTCACTCGACCCAAATTTTCTTCTAACCAGTCTTATGGCTGAAAAATTTCAGATTGTTCGTAGTATTCATTTAGTAGAGTACGAATAACTCATTGCAAGCACTCTCCCGATTGATTTTTTCGGGTAAATTTTCACCAGAACCCTCAATTTAGGGTAAAATAGACCTGTAACTGGCTGTAGTGACCTACTTGATACCACGATAAAGTTGCCAAAAATTCTTTTGTTCTACATTATGCTACCTTTTTGGCAACCAGCTGCATCTGTTCTTTCAATATATGAATATATTTTTTACAAGGGCAGATTATCTTGTGAAAATGGCATGGGCAAAGGTCTGTAACTGGTTTTCGGGTCATTGGTGTTACTGTAACTGAAATCGGAGCCAAAAAGCGAACGCTTAAATTAGAAACAAAGATTTGCCACCAGGCGGCTTCTTTTCCAAGCGTGGGTAAACTTGAGATTCCATAAGAAGTGTTTTATGAAACTCTTTTCAGTATTTCAGTCATTTCTAGCTCCAAATTTTCAGCGTATGTTTATTACCGGTCACTGGTGTTACGTGTCAGGATCAACATGTATGAATTTGAATTGAATTGAATTTATTCACCAATATTAACATCGCACATGTACATCAATGGCATTCAGAATAGAAGTCATAAATAATGATTCTTAAATGGTGCCGATTATATATAATTTGGCGGGAATAAAACCCCAAGGGGCTTGTTCTATCCCAGAAAAGACACAAAACATTTATATAATGAGCATCGACGCTTGATGAGGAATAAAAAAAACAATATAGCATATCTATATAAATATCCATGCAATAACTGTGAAGCAGGTCAGTTTTCAATGAGGTGCTGTTTTAGTTTTGATTTAAATAATGAGATAGATTTGATACTCTTAATGGATGGAGGCAACTTGTTCCACTCCCGAGGTCCTTTAATTTTGAGAGAATAAAATGATAGATTTGAGCGATAGATTGGCCTATATAGATTGAAAAGCTGTCCCCTAGTATTGTATCGATGTACGTCAGATTGTTTTGTGAAATATGTCTGAAAATCTAACGGTAGTGAGTCTAGATGATGGACAAATTTATGGACGGTTAATAGACAGGAGTACAAGTTCAACTTATGTAATTGCAAAATGCTAAATTCTGTAAATAATGGTAATGTATGGTCACGTCTTTCTGATAGTGTTATCACTCTTATGGCGCGTTTTTGTAGCAAAAATAAAGAATTTAAATGAGTAGTGAATGTGTTCGCCCATAGCACGTTACAATACGACAAATATGGAGTATCATTGAATAGTAAAGAATAAATAAAGTTCTTTTATTTATGACATTTTTAATATGGTTGATGATCCCTATGTTCCGCGATATCTTATTGGATATGTAATTAATATGAGATTTCCAGTTTAGCTGATCATTGAGATATATACCTAAGAATTTAAACTGGTGAACACGCTCTATTTCTGTTCCGCAAATAAACAATGGGGGAATAAGCGTTGTTGGTCTATGTACGTTGGGTTTTATTAACATATATTTCGTTTTCTTTATATTTAATGACAATCGATTGCAGCAAAACCAGGTATGCAGCTTTTGAAGTTCCTGTGACATGGTACCAAGTATTTGGCAGACCGCGAAAGCCATAGTGTTCAAGTTTCGATAGTAAAATATTATGGTTGACAGTGTCAAATGCTTTGGATAGATCAAGAAAGGAAACAATACTATAGCGTTTAGATTCTTTGGCAGAGATCAGTGTGTCATATAAGGAGCACGCTGCTAGAGAAGTGGAGTGATTGGCTCGAAAACCGTATTGGTTCCGGGAGATAGTCCCATTTGCATCTAAAAAGTCTGTTATTTTGATGACAGCAAGTTTTTCAAGTATTTTGCTGAAACACGGTAGGACGGATATTGGTCTATAATTAGATAAAGTTGAGGGATCATCAGATTTGAAAATAGGAGTTACTTTTGCTCGTTTTAACAAGTTAGGTACTATTCCTTATGTAAATGATGCATTCATTATAGAACATAATGGGGAAGAAATATGATCAGAGACTACTTTAATTACAGACATAAGTATGTCATCCAAACCAGGCGATGTAGATTTCAGATTTAGTATTGTTTGTTTCACCTCATCCGGGGTTACATGTGCAAATTGAAAATTATTTGGAACAGGGTTATCGAGATAATCATTGAAATTTGACGATGATGTTGGAATTTGACTGTCGAGATTCGAGGCAACTGTACTAAAATATTCATTAAATTTGTTAGCTATAGTTTGGTTGTCTGCTATTGTCTCGCCATTTATATAAAATCATTCGGGGGTTTGCTTGGATTTGTTTTTATTCATCAGTTGGTTTAATACCTTCCATGTTCCTCTAATATCCAGATTATTTTCATTAAATTTTTGTTCAAAATATTGTTTTCTAGAAATTCGAATGGTATGATTTAATTTGTTTCTGTAATCTCTATATTGTTTGCGAATGGTGCCATCCTGAGTAACAAGGTGTAGTCGGTAAAGTCTATTTTTTTCATGTATAGAGTTCAAAATTCCATAGGTTATCCAAGGTTTAATAATCTTGTTCGTCGAAATAGTAAAAGTGATCAAGGGGAAACATTCATCATAAATGGGGCTAAATTGAGAGAGGAAATCATTCAGTAAAATATTAGGATCATTACAATGTTCATCAAAGTGGCTCCAGTCTGTTTCACGAATTCTATGTAGAAATAAGTCTTTTTGCGCTGGGGTGTTTTTACGGTATGTTATATTTTGTTGGGCCGGTTTACAACTTAGAACTGTTTTTAATATATGGAATATCGGGAAGTGATCTGTAATGTCAGTTAGAAAAATGCCTGACAATAAGTTTTCTTCGTGGAAATTTGTGAATATATGGTCTATAAGTGTTGCTGTTCGTTCTCGGACTCTTGTTGGCTTTGTGATCAGCGGAAAGAAGTAATGTGATTTCAGTATTTCAAAGTAGTCCTTGGATGGTAGGTGTCTGTCTGTTTTAAAAAGATCTATGTTGATGTCTCCCATCAAAACAGTTATTTTTTTGGACATCAGGTGACTTTAAGACTGAGAGCAAATAGTTATTAAAAATGTTTACGTTTTTGCCAGGTGGTCGGCAAAATAATCCCACTATGTATTTTTTGTTATTCAATGTAATTTCCAAGAAGAGGGATTCATACTCTCTGGACATAGTTTATTTAATTCCGTGCCCGATCTATTTGTTGGGGCGAATGTTGGATTCGTTTGAGTCGGCCACGTGTTTAGTGTCTTTGGACGTACGTCGCTAAATATTTGGGTTTTTGGCGGAGATTTTAAATTCTCTTGAAATGATCGTCTGACGATGTTTTTCTAAAAGTCTTTATGAAATCTCATGTTTAACAAATAACACAGTCCTGCATTAGGCCAGTGTGTATTCAATATTACGTCTTCACACAAACTTTGAGTTGCGACCCGGTGTGTTTGAGGTGGGCTTTTATTAGCCCCAACATTCCGTTTTGTTCGGTCAGTATGGAGCCTATTGTGATGTATTTAAACGAACAAGCTTTTGTTTCGTTGTTTCATGATTTTATCCATTGAATTGTTGTATAAATTACCAGGATTGTGAGGACTACCCTCGTTTGACGCGGGAGGTTCGTTTTTCCCCGCCGGGGAAATCCGAGTCTTTATAAGCAGTCCGTCAATGCTCCATGTTGTTGTTGTTGTTCGGACTTTGATAGTGTCTCACTTTCATCCATTCAATTCTTTGGTCCTACCAAGAAGGTAATCTCTTGTCATATCAAGTATTATTATGTGATTTTGATATCCTATCTTAAAGAGAGATCTTACGGAGGTTTTATTCTGCCTCTCATGTTTACGTGTTTGTTGTTTTTGTGTACGTAATCACAACTCAACCCTATTTAAACGATGCTATAATAATAGCATACATGGATGTTACGGGGCTTCAATGCTACGACGGTTTGTTGCATTTTAATGAGCGTCTTTGCTGATCTCTTTATGTGATTAAGGGTGTGTCGATCAACAAAGGGATCACGTGTTGGTTATCGTGAGTATGTAATCCTATTGTCCACTGTTTATTGTGAAACTGTGCTATGCCTTGATACACAAATTTGTTTTATACATGTGATTTGTTTGTTTCTCACCAAGCTGGTTCCATCTGTATACTGTGTTACGCTTATAATTCAGATGGAGTTATGCACTAATTTTAATTTCTTCCCTATGAGAAAATTTAAAATTTACTAGCGTGAGTGGGAATGTATTGGTCCGGCCAAGGATCAAGCCTATTGACACGTAAGTCGTGAAGTCTTCTATGGTTTCTTTCTACCAAGTATGTATTACCGGTACAGTCTACTAGAGCATCAAACTGCTCCTTAGTAATGTTCTTACTGTTCTTCCTCTTCTCGACAAATTTGTTCGTGTTGGGTCATTTCAAATTCTAAATTTTTGAATAACCTCATTTTCCCTGCCGGCGAGAGACTTTAAATGTTTTTCCTCTCTTCGGGAATTTAAAATTCTTTAAGGATTTGTTTTGGTTTCCTGGAAAAATCTTTGTTCTGGATGTCGATTGTGTGACTTTTTGGTTATTGATAGTAACATTGTTGTAAATGTTTAATACTCTCTCCATATAAATCTCCAGTACTGAATTTCATGTACAGGAGACAAATTACATCGGGAGAGGTCATAATGTAACCATATTCATTGACACATTATTTCATGTTCACTGACACAAAGATCCATAATCCCATTTATCTCATTGAGCTTACATTTGGTGATTAACGCTACAAACATTTAATATGTTCATCTCTACTGCGTTTAAAGAGAAGGAAAATTTATTACAATCGACTTCGGGGTTACTGTTTGCAACGCCCTTCGGTTACGTCGTGTACTTTTATAAGTTTGTATCCTGCTCCATTATGAGCATGTATATACATTAAGTTGTTGTGAATTAGGAAATCACTACGTTGTTTATCATATACAACGTTTCTCGCATTTTTCACATTACGCTTTCCTATTACACCTTTGACGACATGTTCATTACGCCGTCATGTGTCTCTCATACACCTGTGCGTCGTTCTATTACATCGGTTAGACGTTTTCCGGTACGCCATAACGCCCTTTGTCACGTCATTTCTTCATTTGCGAGATGCATATTTTATATCCATTCATCGGCACTTCCTTTGATTCTCTATCGTCGGTCGTCGGCGGGAGGGGAAGTCCGTTCGTTTGGCGTCAACCATCCACTGGTATCAATTCCTCTCGGGTTTTTCACATTGTGATTTACGTTCGTCGTTTCTCTACGAAGAGAGTTCTGTTCAGACCTTGTTGTTTCCAGTATGGAGTTCAGAATATCAAAATTGTATTGGAATCAACAGTATTTGGTCAAATGCTGTTATATGGAATAGGTCTTTGGATTATGTACGTGGATATTCTCTGAGGACGACGGCGGGATTGTGAATGACGGACTAGTCGCCTTTAATTGAATTCAGCACAGTGTTGTATTAACACAGTACCATGTTGACTTTAACACACAAACATTGTGTTGAGATCCGTTTACCTTTGGATTGTGCTTAAACAACACAATGTTTTTGTGGTGTACTTGGGGGACAGTTTTTCCGACTTTCTCCTTCAAGTACTTTATTCCTGTATTGACCGTTACACCAATGGTTAGACTTTGACATTATGGTTCTGTCATCAATCTTAGGGTTGCTTATTTTATGTAGGACCTTACTCGCTACGTTCGTTTTTCGGGTTCGGTCTCTACAGCGTTGTCAGACTTTGTACATGGCCTCGTGGACGATCTTCTGCTAGATCCTGTTCGAGCCATCCGTCACTATCTTACTCGTACCGATTTCGTTCGCGGCTTTCGGCTACGGTTATCATATCCCTTCGCCTGTCAGCAAGGCTTGATATTTAAAAAAGCCGCGTAGTTGAAGAAGACCATAAAATAGTCTTATCAATTGCCAGAAGGTAGATATACTATTGACGCCCCCACTACTGTCTTCTGCTTCTTCTAATGTGTTTCGTACCATCGCTACACATGGCCTTTATGGAAGAACTTGTCCCTCCATGACATTGTCCAGTTCTTGTGTCTGGACAGCAAATTCCACGTTCACAAATTTCTATCTGTGTGATATGTCAGTGCAGTCAGATAGTGTGACCACGCTTGGGCCACTAAGGGCTACCTAGCACGTGGTTAGTTCTTTCAGGAAGAGAGGGGGGGGGCAGAATTTGTCACCATTGCAGCAAGGCAGCCATCTTGCTCTTCATCATGATCGTCTTTGAAGGAAGGAATAAGTCGGATAGACAACCATGGACTCTCTAATCATCAATTTAAGAGGTCTGACACTTTGAGAGTTTAATCTTTACCTTAACTACGGTTTTGCTTGTGTCTTTCAGCTAACTGACTTTCTTCTGGATGATCTCAGCTGTGTCTCCTACGCTCAACTCACAAGACAAGTTGGACGTAAGTCGTTGGTGGATTGAGAATGGCGTGGCTTGGCGCCCTCTAAGACCAAGAAGACCTAACAACCCGAGTGGTAGAGGATCCTGACATCTTGGTAGAGTTTGCATATCACACCACGAGCACAGCTACATGGATGGAGGCACTCAAGAATAAGTATATCTGTATCATATCCATGATTTACCCTTTTCGTCTCTGACCAGGGTTTTTCTTGTTGCTTATTGTTTGTCTCATGTTTATTCCCTTATCTGTGTCATCCCAGCTACATGGAGGAAGACACTCAAAAGATAGGTTAGATTAGTATCTTCTATTACTACTCCATAATTACCCTCGGCTTTACCGGCCAGGTTTCTTTTGTTGAGATTTATGGAAGAACCTGCTCCTCCTTGACATTGTCCAGTCTTGTCTGGACGGCGAACTCCACGTTCACCAATTTCTATCTGAGAGATATGTCAGTCCAGTCAGATAGGATGACCACGCTTGGGCCGCTTATAGATGCCCAGCACGTGGTCAACTAAATTTTTAAAAAAGGGGGGGGGGCGGCATTTTGTATCATTGCAGCAAATCTGCAAATTGCTGTATCATCTCATCTCATTCATACTATTAGTCCACATTTGATTCGATCACATATTGAAGGAGGAAATAAGTCAGATGGACTTAACTGCGGTTTTGATTGTGTCTTTCAGGTTGAATCTGACTTCCTTCTCATGATCTCAGCTGCATTCATCTACGCTCAACTCTCAAGACAAGTTGGACGTAAGACGATTGTGGACTGAGAGTGGTGTGGCTTGGCGACCTCTAGGCACGGACTGGTTCTGCTTCACCCGGACTTAGGAACAGCCAAGAATCTGCATGCAGATAAGCCTTACCAAGTAGACCTATCGTCCTGCGGGTAGGGGTCCTTTCTTGGTATAGATGGCTTCCCGAGTAGACCTATCAACCTGCGGGTAGGGGTCCTTTCTCGGTAGAAATTACTTCACAGTAGACCTATCAACCTGCGGGTAGGGGTCCTTTCTCGGTTGAAATTACTTCCACACCACGAGCACAGCTACATGGATGTAGACAATCAAGATAAGTACAACTGTATCTTATCCACATTTTAACCTTTTTCGTCCTTGACCAGGGTTTCTATTGTTTGATTATTGATGTCTCATGCTCATATCCATGTCTGTGTCTTCCCAGCGGTTACTTAGCCTGCCTTTGAATCTGCTACATGGCCGAGGTTTCCCTCCTTCCACCTGTTGGTACTGAGGCAATAATTGAAGCAGGTTTACGATTTAGGAAGCGAATATTAAACATTTATAAACAATGTTTCTATTCGTTACTAAATCAAACCTGCTTCAATTTAATGCACCCTCCCGTCCTTCCCCTCAGACCGCGGCCTAGTTCACTACTGGTCTCGGTTGTTACAATGAGAAAGAGGGCGAGAATGGGCTGGCGTTGTCTTATATAGTAACCACGTTGGGAAGAGTGAGAGCTCGCCTAGGGGCGGATAACTCTCTCTCCTAGGGGAGATAATTTTTAGTTTTAACTTCCGTTTTTCTACGTTTGATTGTGCATTTAAATGGAGTTTAAAGGCAATAATTGAAGCAGGTTTGATTTAGTAACGAATAGAAACATTGTTTATAAATGTTTAATATCCTGGGTGGATTTTAGAAAATGCCATAAATGGCTCATTTCTGCTCTGTCAGATTAATAGATATAGTAAGAAAACAAAATAAACTATATAATTTAGTCATCTACAAGACAGAAGTAACTGCTGTGGTATAATAGATTATTTAAATACTGTACCTATATTACAGTCGATGAGATATTTCCTCAATCAAATCCGCAAAGTAAGCCTATAATGCGACAAACTGTCAGTTGACTCACAACCGGTTTGAAACATTATAATCTGCGGCGATAACTTTCGTGCCAACAAATGGCACGGATCGGCCTCTGGGAGCACAAACCGTGTGCCATTGCGCTCTGGCCAAATAAAACGGCTCGGGAATTTCACGCAACTGACCCAAGATTTTCAATTCGTTTTGAGCAGTGAAGGAACGGATCGAGAGCGAAAAGGACGTGCCTTGAAAGTAATTGCATTCAGATCACCCAGTTGAGGTAGCATATATGTTATGTAAGTCTTGAATAGGTATTTTTAGTTGTACAACCGTGGCAGAACACGTTTGACCTCAGGAGCCAAAAATCCGAGCGAAATTTAAGGTCGTGCGAAACCTACAATTAACAACACAATTTTGCCAGCACCGTGGTGAGCCGATTTGCATATATACATGACAGACAAATTTAAGGTCGTGCGAAACCTACAATTAACAACATAAATTGGGCAGCACCGTGGTGAGCCGATTTGCATATATACATGACAGACAAATTTTACAGAGTGTTTACCACGTACAAGATGTCGGACATAAAGTGTCCAATACTTGACACAATACATTAACGTGAACCATTTGTACACATGGACGTTTTCGTAATAAATCTAAGTACATTTGCTACTAGTTTTAACTGTACAGGCTTGTTGAACGCATAGATTTTAAAAATAGTATGGGTCATAGAATACATATTATTGCATATACTACATATGTCCATTTGGACAAATTAACTGCAGCCTGCCATGACCGACAGTCAGTCTAATTGCAACACCTGGTTGAGCATACTCATTCATTATATGGGGCACTGCTATTTTCGGGACTTAATTTCATAGCAATATATAGAGCATAAACAGGAGCGGTGTAAAAATGGATGTAATTTTTATCAAGGTGTGGAGCATTGAAATTCGGACAATTCAAAGGAACCCTGCCTAAACCGACATTGCAGTCATAATCATATTTGTGTGACCACCATGTATATTTTCGCATCGATTGTCTCAGATGATGTAAGATCAGATGTCGGTCCAGAGAGGGACTAAAACAAATTAACTGTAACCTGTCTTGAACGACAGTCAGCCTAATTGCATTATCTGGTTGAGCATACTCAATGTGTGCATTATTCAGGACTTACTCATGTCGGTCAAGTACTGACTTATTTCATGCCGACAAATAGAACAATAGAGCATAGACAGAAACAAGAATTCAGTAATTCCGATAAATCCTGTATAAACCGAACATCTGATTAAAATGACTGATTTTCACGTGTCAGTTATTCAATGTGTCGAACTAATATTCAGGTGTTCCACTGGATAGCTTTACGTAGTGAGAAGTATTATCAATCCGAATAACGACAAAAAATATATATACATTCATTATAGTATCAAGAAGTATTTTCACACTAGAACAGAAACCGCCTAGACCAATAGTTAGATCTGTACATCAGGTTGAACAGAATGTTACTCCCGAGTAAAAATATTAACTGGTAATAAAGAAATGTGCGTATGAATTACAAAATCATTGTTCTTGGACCGTCACGACAATATACGAGGGAGCAACAATTAATTCCTTCCAAAATGTCGGTGGTGTTACCTGTCAGTGGTGTTACTATTTGTAGGGTAACACCATTTATGGAAGGCCAAATGTCCAAATAATCAGAAACTCACAGTTATTGAATCGAAAACCTAAGTTTTCAAACAGAAAACTTAAGTTATCAAACAGAAAACCATGGTTTTCGAATCGAAAACTTAGGTTTACGGTCGAAAACCTAGGTTATCTACCACACAACCCCGAGTTTCTCTTTCCTTAACTTCGAGTTTCTATTTCTCAACACCGAAAATCACAGTTGTGATTAGAAAACTTAAGTTATCGAACCGAAAACCTAGGTTTTCGAACAAGTTTACGGTCGAAAACCTAAGTTATCTATCAGACAACCCCGAGTTTCTCTTTTATTGGGCACTTTCTAATCGATAACCTAGGTTTTCGAATTGATGGTTGTCGTGAAGTGAAACTCGACTTTCTAACTTAGAGTTTCGATATCCGGGTACTTTGGGTTTGGCGCCTTTTCCGATTGTTGACTAATCAGAAATGCAGAGAGAACCACGTGGCGAATTAATTATACGGAATCAAAGTGCTCAAACAGATATAACATTCACCGCATGCCTGTAGTAATCGCTGTTGACCCAGAGACAGCTTGTGTGTCACCGAAGTATTTGCCAAAGTAGCTATCTACATGTACATATCACTGAATGTGCTTTGCTGGTGTGAATTACATTGACCTGTCTTATGTCGGTCAGTCAGCATGACCGGATAGCTGAATTTCAACTAGATTATTTCCCCCAATTCAGTCTGCAGCATATATATATAGATATTAAACTGATTAAAGGATTAGTTCTGAGTATCAATATCCAGTCTTTGATAATGCTTGTAAAATCTAGGCTCGGACATACAGGATAGTCTACATTGAATAAATAATCTCAGTTATCCTTTTGTTGAATACATGTTGATTTGTGGTTCTGTCAGACATTTTAATCAGTCAGCATGCGGGAAAGGGCGCGAAACCCATAGCACCCGGATGTCGAAACTCGAAGTTAGTCGAGTTTCACTTTACGACAATCGCAAATTCGAAAACCTAAGTTATCGATACGAATGTCCAAGAATAAAAGAGAAACTCGAAATTGAAAGAGAAACTCGGGGGTGTCTGCTGGATAACCTAGGTTTCCGACCGTAAACTTAAGTTATCAATTCGAAAACCTAGGTTTTCGGTTTGATAACTTAAGTTTTCTAGTGACAACTGTGATTTTCGGTGTTGAGAAATAGAAACTCGAGGTTAGGCAAAGAGAAACTCGGGGTTATGTGGTAGATAACCTAGGTTTTCGACCGTAAACTTAAGTTTTCGATTCGAAAACCATGGTTTTCTGTTTGATAACTTAAGTTTTCTGTTTGAAAACTTAGGTTTTCGATTCAGTAACTGTGAGTTTCTGATTATTTGGACATTTGGCCTTCCATAACCATTGACAATTATGATGATTTTGCTCCAAATTTCAGTACAACTTGAATTTACCTTTCTTCCAAATAATACTAAGTTAAGGAGTCTTGTCATATACGTGTTTTGCCCCTAGATCGCTTTCACTCACGGCTACATTTTTGCCTCTATGAACAAATTGGTCACTGTTGTTACACGAGGTCAGTGGTGTTACTCGAGGTCACTGGTGTTACCGGGTTGTCACTGGTGTTACATTTCAGTTACATAACTATTTGAAGAAGAAGAAGCAGTTTTATCAGAAGGCTTTCCGTATACCTGTTTTGTCCCTAAATATTCTTCACTTGCAACTGCATTTTTGCGTCTATGAACAAATTCATAAACAAAAATGCAGTGGTACGTGTTACACGAGTTCAGCGGTGTTACCGGATTGTCAGTGGTGTTACGGATGCAAGAATGGTCTAGAAATTAAGAAACACTTGTTTAAATTGTCCCATATTTTGAAAAAGAAACAAACTCGATTAGTTTAAAGTCAGCATCAAGAATAACTAGGTTTTATTATACAGAATCTACATGAATGGTTGATACATGCGGTCCAATTGGCTGATTTTGGTGAGCTAAGTAGCATAATTAGGATATTAAAAACAAACTTGTTTTCCTAACTTCAATATTTTTTCATCATTAGTCATAGTTACATGCAATCTATTGCCTACACTCAAAATAAAATTCCGTTTACTCGAACGGAAAAAATCCGTCCCCAGGGAATCAAGGGAATATTCCGTTATTGTAACGGATTCCTATTTTTTAACGGATTCAACGGATTTTATTATCCGTTAAATTTAACGGAAAAGTCCGTCCCCAGGGAATCGAGGGAATATTCCGTTATTGTAACGGATTCTTATTTTTAACGGATTCAATGTTGGGCCCTTGCTGGTAACCAGAAATTTATTAAATTTTATCCCATGCAAACTGGGTTTATATTGAGTGAACTTTTTCACGTAACTCTAACGTCCGAGTTAAGAGAAAAATCCTCTCAGTATATAGATCATCGGAATCGTTCGTAATATCCAATGTTTAATGATTTTAACTCAAACCGCATTGATATTGACTGCGCTGATTAACTCTCATGTGGTTTTTAATTCAGTGCTTTCTCTTTGTCGAGGAATAAATTAAAAAAATTAAAATTCTATCGATCGGACAGAGTCGGACATGTTTGGCATATAATTCCGATATTGCTCATTGATCACAAACGTAATTATACATGAAGATAAATTTTAAAATTACAATTTCCTGCTCATAAAAGTAAAACAAATGAGTAGGTTCATTCAAGTTAGATAACTCTTGGTGCGGTGATGCCCACGTCGGCCCGGTGTGGTTAGGTTAATGTGGAGATGCCCACGTCGGCCCGATGCGGTCAATACATCGCTTGGGCTTTCCCTCGTTGGCCCCACATGACTCGCCAAACATTGGCCCATCGCCGGAAAGCCGGCGTCGGCCCACATTTGCCCTCACTCTCCCCGACGTGGGCCCCACATGGACCAAAATCACACAATGCCAACGCCGAGATGGCCCTCACTTGGCCTCCATCTCTCGTATCATTCATACCCGCTGGGACAATGCTGGTTTGCCGACGGTCGAGCCAATGTCTTAATTGCCGATGTTGGGCCTTCGTCGGGCTAACATGGCAGATGAAGCCTATGCAAATGTGGGTTCCTCCATATTTCATCCGCATGGGGCCGACGTGGGTTTGCCTATTCCTACACAGCCCAATTCAGAATGTGGGCTTCCCAGTACTCATCCCACCGTGTTGGGGCCAGTGTAGGGTTGCCCATGCCCCCACAGCCCGCGACATGCCCACGTTTGCCCAGGTGGGACCAATGATTACTTGCTGACTGGGATATTGCGTTGATGTAACGGATGAGTCCGTCAGTGCAATACAACAACGGAAGATTCCCTTACTATAACGTATTATTTCCGTTTATACAACGGATTAATCCGTTAAAACTACCTAACGGATAGTAATACGTTAAATTTTAACGGATTATTATTTTGAGTGTAGCATGTGTATATCTTCCTATTTCTGTTCTCTTAGTGCCCAATATACTGATCATTCCTGTGTAACACCACTGACATGATTGAAGACAACTCCACCGGCCGTTAAGTGTTACGAAAAGTTTATTGTTCGGAATGTCTGCATTTATTGTATGCATTATAAAGAGTTTTGTCAATGGAGAATCTGTTGAAATCAAATTCTGTAGTCATTGGTGATGTTGATTTTGACATATTTCCCCAAGTAAAAATGTGCCTTTCTGTGAGAATGACCAAACTAACAAATAAAATGGCATCTTCTTGGCGTCTGTTACCCGATCGTGGCACCATTTACACATGAATGGCTGCATGAAAAAATTGGAATTGAAAAAATCCGGCAATCTCAGGAAAAAATCTGGAAACACTATTTGTATAAAACACTACGATAGTTTTATAGTGGAGCAAAGCATATGGTATAGGAATTTCATCGATCGGGTTGACGCTGTAGACTACGACTGGTTGGTTGATTATCTTTAGTCGGGATCGTCATGGTGCACATGCGTACGAGATAGGAAGGCCTGTGGTGGGCGATTTCGGCGAAGCTGATGTGCATTACGATTGATGTGGGCTTTACTGAAAGTCACGCTACGGTGCGGATGCGCAATCGTGGAGTAGTAGAGAAAGATGGCATTTTCGGAGGTACACAGGGGCGTGTTTCGGGAGATAGATGAGCCATCCTTGCTCAGATGGGGCGTGTAGGGTACAGTCTTCGGCGACGTCATCGGTGACGTAATCAGTATTAGAGAAAACCCAGGGATCGGGCATTAACCGATACTCAGGAAATGTTTGGACGATTTATTGACTATCAAGTGTTCGCAAATGCAATTGCCCCATACCTAGGTCTGTTCAAAAGGGTAGTCTGGACAAATGCATAGAACTTTACATGGATTTAGGGTATACAATTAATAGGTTCATACTGTATTTGAGATGTTGCATTGTGGGAAATTCTCCATTCTAGTCCCGCGAGACTTCCCTCAAAGGGGAAGGCCAACACGAAGACAGGACTATCATCGCGAGAGTATGAGCGTCTCCACAGTTACATAACTAGATACACCCTCAAAACCTCATCGTTCCAACGCATGTTTTACTTCACACAGCTAACGCAGATCATACAAACTGCGGTATAGCTATGCGTGGCAGTCGCGCATGGGCCGCTATTCACGTTATCGAATGCTTTTTCACTCGATTTTTGCCGAGAACAATTATGTAATTTCTGACTTTCTAACATCAAGTGTTTTTTATATATATATATATATATATATATATATATATATATATATATATATATATATATATCCGTCTCTAACATGGCGCAATAGAAAATTCAAGAATATACTACGTGCATATTCAAAAGGTTACGTACATGTATTTTTCCGCATTTCCCTGACCGAAATAATTCTAACTGCTCGTCATTGACTGTATCAGAAAAAGCGCAACAACCAAATACAAATAAATGATATACTTAACCGTTTCCATGGCAACGTGCGGAATGACAGGTGACGCTTCTCCCGGGATCACGTGAGCGATGCAAAGTCCGTATTTGTCACGGATATATTATCTTAGACGTACTCAAAGAAGGAATCGATTTATTTGTCTTGCACACATTTCTAAATGTCGAAGGCCATTCCGCTTTATCGTTTGACCCATTTCACAGATATCCGCCTCGGAATTATTTTCAAATCATTACTCAAGGTGTGAACAGTCCGGCTGGAGAGAGAATGGATTCATTCGTCTCAGCGAATATCCAATAATCAACACCTGGTCTCCTTCACTGATCGATCAATCCCACAAGTATAGTAGTGAACGGAAGATGTCGAGAATTGCCGGAGATTATGAGTTTCAAGAAGGACGTAGAGGAATTCCAGACGGGCCGGAAGCAAATTATTGTGCACGATAACGCCGGATTCGATACTGACCGTAACCGGGCTGAACTGGGCTAGGTTTCTCCTACAATTACTGGCTGTTACAGTATGAAACTAGCTGTCAGTTTTATATCAAGTCCCCCACAAGCGGACGGAAATGATGCATCCTTTAAAGACGAATATGGTACAAGAACGGATCGTGCAGGTGAGAAAATTGTAGAGACGAGTGGAAATGATGAAAAGATGAGGGAGTATTGATGTTTAACGATGGGGGGTTAGGGGTGTTGAGGTTCGTAAAACAAAATGTCAATTTTTTAAACATTTTAACAGGGACCTAAACAGGAGATTTTAAGGATTAGGCTATGGGATCATAGGGCATATGGGATTTCGTTTGACATTTTGGACGAGAGTAGTAGTAAAACCCTTACACGAGGAGTAACGGCGGGAGCTATCTCCCCTGATCCGGTGACGTCACTTTCGGTGACGTTACTTTCAGATCAAAGGTAATTTTCGGTGGGGGTGTATTTCTCCGCGGCGATGCGATCACTTCCGGTGGTGATGCGATCACTTATATCCGGCAATATTCGGCAATGTCCGGTCATCTCCAGGAATGTCCTGAGCGGTAAGCAGAGAACCATGGAATGTTCTAGAATGTTCTTTGTGATGTGTGTGTGGTGTGGATGGAATCCGCACCCTCTGGGGTACAAAATACCCATGCCAAGTGGGTGAAATATTCAATAAAGATAACTTATATGTGCTGTACGATGTCTATGATCAGTGCGATCCAAGTTTCGAGATTTTCGTGTCCGGCGGTATAGATGGTGTTCCGCAATTTCATAACAAACTAATATAATGGCGGCTCTTGCTTTGAAAATGCCCGTATGACATCGATGATCGTGCTGCCATCTCCGCACTCTGTACGTAAGGAAGTCAACTCTGACGGGGTAACTTTAAAACCATACGCTTGTCGGGCTCGAACTCGGACATTCAAGGATGTATACGTGTGCGGGAGGTGTAGGGAGGGGCGTTTTGAGCTATTATAGACGTATGATGTATGCTCTTCAAGTGAGAATTACCCGGACATACCTACTAAAGGGCGAATACATATACTTCTATGGTATAGGCTCGATGGGGAAGCCACGCATGGACATATGCAGTATGTAGTGCGACACCTTATTTTTTTGTCTCACGCTGTAGAATACGATGGCAGGAGCCTCAAGGTTATGGGTTGATTTTCGCTAAAACATTTTGACAGCGCATGAGTGATCCACAGGCAGATGTGGGGTGGATGTTTTGGGGTTAAGGTGGACCAATATTGGGTCATGTGAGGTGTCATAGTGAACCATTCATGGGGGAGCGTCCGACTGGACGAGTATGTCGTGGAAATGCCGTCAATCTGTGCATGCGCAGACAGAGAATTGGGGGAAAAGGGGATTGGAATGGATATTTTGGGATCGAGGTGGGCCAATATTGGTCCGAAAGGGTCTTGTGAAGTGTCATAGTGAAGCGCTTCCGACTAGATATGTGTAGTGGAAGTAAGGCTATGGCGCGCATGCGCAGATAGGGTATTGCAGAAAAGGTCATTGGAGTGGACGCTTTGGGGTAGAGGTTCACCATCCTTGCTCCTAATGATCCGCTTTTGTACCGTGTGGGATAGACTAATGTGACGTCATCAGTAGTAGAGAAAACGTATTTGAAGTCCAGTTGTCCCTTAGTAGTAGAGAAAGGAGAAACCCAGTATATTTGCTCTACGATCTTTGTGGAAAGTTTTACAGTAACGCCTTAACGCCTATCTTAACGCATTGACGCCGCCTTATCAAACGCCCCTCCCAACCCCTTGACGACATGATGCAGACAGATGAAAGAGAGATGAACACCTTCACAAGTTTTCATATAGTTTATTCTCCTCAATGTTACATCATACTCAAGCTGGTAAGCCGCGTTGGGTATGTTTACAATTCAAATATACTTATGTCCCATCAGAAGCCGCAATTTGGTGCTGCCTCTCTCATATTCGTTCTTGGCCGTTGGATGTATTCTCGGCTGCTCTTGTCCAATCAGAAGTCCTCCTTTTGTGTTTCGTCAACCTTGGCCATGGTCGCCACGATCCGTTTGTTCTTATCGTCGTTGGGCAGTCCAAGATACTGTAACGGCAACATGTCCTGAAACAGCTATTTTGCGAATTTTGATCGCATTTTGCAGGACCTCGGTGGGTGTTAGCCCCATATCCTCTTCCTCGTGACGCTTGGTCTTCATGATGGACCTGTTCGCGGGGTCGCCTTTCTTTTCAAGCGCCATGGCTGTTTTTCTGAAGCAGGGGCGCATTTGGATGTAAGTCTGTTGTAAGTTATCCTGTCCGGCGGTCCTCGATCGCCTCAGCAAGAGTATTAATAGCTTCAGAAGGTAGGTTCTTCCTCACTCAGGATTCCCCGGGACGTGGGCTGACTATCTGAGGTCAAGCACTCCGTATCAGTAGATAGACTCTCAGCAGTCTTTGTCTCTGTATCAGTCGGTGGACTCTCAGAAATCAGCTGGTATATTATCAGCATCTGCATCGACTTCTTGTGCCTCTGTGTCTTCAATTCCATGTATATTCTTCTGGTGTGGCATCATATCGTAACGTCTGGTGAACGTGCGTTCGCACTCAGAGCAAGTATAAGCCATGTTGACGGTTGAACGTCGATTTTGCCAGGCTTGCTTTTATGGACAGTAACGCCTGCCAACGCCTAGCTTAACGCTTCAACGCCCTGGTGAAATAGCTCAGAATTTCTGATGGATCTAGATATCCCATGGAATTGACACTAATTCATCGAAATGCAGTGACGCCCGTCAACACCCGTCGTGACGCTTTAATGCCCGTCTCAATGTCTTAATGCTCCATCTTAACGCCTTAACGCTCTATCTTAACGCCTAAACGCCCGTCTCAACGCCTTAACGCCCGACCGTAACGCCTTATCTTAACGCCTTATCTTAACGCCCTAGCTTAACGCCTCAACCCCTTCTTGTAATGCCTTAACGCATTGTCAACCGTCCAATCACACGCACGCGCACCATTGGCCCCTGGCCCTTGATGAGAGTGATTTCATCACAGGAAGTGATGTCATCACCGTAAGTGGCGTCATCGTACGCATTCGCCTTCACTCTATATCGTCGGAGTGACTTCATCGCTGGAAGTGACTTCATCACCGGAAGTGAGGTCATCGCACGCCTGCGCACGCGCCTGGTAGTAAACCAGCTTGCGGCCCGCTGTCATCGAGGCCAGGTAGCATTGTCCAGGGATGAACTTGAATTAAAGTGCAAATGCACCATTGCATTCGTCTGAAAGTCGATACAACTAATAATTCTTGTACATCATGTACATCGTTCTCGGGGCAGTTCAGTATTCCCGTACACCGTTCTCGAAGACGTTCAATGTGCTCGTACACTGTTGTCAGGAACGTTAGATGAGAACGGTGTACATGAATATTCAAGTTCCATAAGAAATGCGTACGAGAGTAATAAAACTTCCACGAGTTGAATTTTAATATTACAGTACACCGTTTTCAGGAAAGTTTAACATTCCCGTACTCCGTTTCAGAAAAGTTTAACATTACCGTACACCGTTTTCAGGAAAGTTTGACGTTCCCGTACACCGTTTTCAGGAAAGTTTAACATTCCCGTACACCGTTTTCAGAAAAGTTTAACATTCCCGTGCACCGTTCTCAGGAAAGTTTAACATTCCCGTACACCGTTTTCAGGAAAGTTTAACATTCCTGTGCACCGTTTTCAGGAAAGTTTAACATTCCCGTACACCGTTTTCAGGAAAGTTTAACATTCCCGTGCACCGTTTTCCGGAAAGTTTAATATTCCCGTACACCGTTTTCAGGAAAGTTTAACATTCCCGTACACCGTTTTCAGGAAAGTTTAACATTCCCGTGCACCGTTTTCAGGAAAGTTTAACATTCCCGTGCACCGTTTTGTTTAACATTCCCGTACACCGTTTTCAGGAAAGTTTAACATTCCCGTACACCGTTTTCAGGAAAGTTTAACATTCCCGTGCACCGTTTTCAGGAAAGTTTAACATTCCCGTACACCGTTTTCAGGAAAGTTTAACATTCCCGTACACCGTTTTCAGGAAAGTTTAACATTTCCGTACACCGTTTTCAGGAAAGTTTAACATTCCCGTGCACCGTTTTCGGAAGCTTTATACACCAGACATTCTCAGGTTTATTAAATTTGAAGTTTTATCCACACTGTTCTCGAGGAAGCCTAATATTTCCCTACGCCATTCTCAGGGATATGCTGTATTACCGTATATTGTGAAGGTTTGCCGTATACACTATTCCCGTGCAGCGTTCTCGGCTTTATTGGTTTAGTATTCTCGCCAATCGATCGTTCACTGGGAAGATTAGTATGCTCGTATACCAATTTTGGCACAGGGGTTCGTTACCGTTGTTAATTGGTTCATTATGTTCATTGGTGGGGGCTGGGCGGGGGGGGGGGAGACGGTCGTAAACAGAAGAACTTCCTTTTCTTTACGACCTCGAATCCCACCTCCCCATTCAAAACATAATTAACCAATTAAAAACGCTAACGAGCCCCTGTGGGTTATGGGGGCAGTTTAATATCCAGGTCTACATTATTTCCCAGTCGTCGATATGGTTTATATTTCTTGTTTCACTCGTACCTAGCAGTCCAGGCGATCTGCCAAATAGGAACGAGTTCACAACTTTAATACCCGGTTCCCATGTAATAAGCCTTAAATGGGGAACTTCTATCTAACTACTGCTCATACTAAATACTCACAGAATCAAGCCACTAGGCATATTTTCTTCTTTCGCGGGCGAAATTCATTTCATTACAAATGAAAGGAACCCCACCCTCTGCACCACGCCCAGTTCACGGTCGCCATGGAGTACTTTCGTATAATCATCGAATCTCTAACCTCGCTGGAATAATCTCGCATGTTAATATCTAGGCTGCGGGTCCAATAATTATTGGGGAATATAATAATTTGTATAATCTGTTACAAGGAGATACCTCCGTCCCTCCCCCTCCTTTCCATACCCCGTCGTGATATAGCTGAAAAAATGTTGAAGCGACTTTAAACACTTACTGATTACTCCTATTAAAGTGATCGTAAACCCTCAAGTAAAGTTTCCATCAAATGAAAGACCAAAAATATTTATTGTAATTTTTTACGATTTTATTACACAGAGTAAACTGCAAATAAAGCGTTGTATTCTATGGTGGTCTGTTGCAATCATATTTAGGTCCAGTGACGTCACACTGCCTTAATACATATATTTCAAACTGTGTATGCACTTTCCAATGCTTGATTCAAGCTTAAGGTGTGTAACTTTGAGTTTCAACACAGACTCACTGTTCCAATGTGCATGTTTCACCAAAATCTCCGAAATTAAATGCAATATTCAAATTGACTTGCCACTTATGAGTTACCGTCTCCCAGATTTTGGTGAAACATGCACATTGGAACAGTGAGTCTGTGTTGAAACTCGAAGTATACACACCCTAAGCTTGATTCAAGCATTGGAAGGTGCATACAAAGTTTGAAATATATGTATTAAGGCCGTGTGACGTCACTGGACCTAAATATGATTGCAATAGACCACCATAGAATACAATGCTTTATTTGCAGTTTACTCTGTGTAATAAAATCTTAAAAAATTAAAATAAATATTTTTCCACACAGTTTCCAATGGTCTTTCATTTGATGGAAAATTTACTTGAGGGTTTATGATCACTTAAGCATACTGAGTCCTCCAGCAGACACTTTTACACACCCTCTAGAATTTGTCTTTTTACAGCTACATGTAAGTATGCCTTACAGCTATGGTAATGTATATATTTTTTGAAAACGCAGTTCTTAAGGATTCCAAATATGTAAATGAGTTCACTGTAAATCTGTAGGGTGTGGAGATATTCGAATAAAAAAATGACAACTCCAACAGGAAAACCGTGTCTCAAATTTGTCAAGTTAAATAGTTATTATTCTGTTGACATTTAATTCAACTTCAAAGTTCAACACTGTGATTTGCTCGATTTTGTAAATAAATATTCCATTAAATGTCAATAGAATGAGAACTAGACCAAACTCAGACACGAAATTCCTGTTGGCGCTGTCTTCTACAGAAAATGATGAAGTAAGTTACGATAAGTTTAATACTTTTTTGAAAATAGCATATAAAAATTGAAATTAAATTATTTTTTTTTAAACCCGAATATCTTCACAACCTACAGGTTTACAGTGAACACATTCATATATTTGGAATCCTTAAGATATCTGCTGCTATATGCTGTTTTTAACTGTTCTAGAGGGTGTATAAAAAGTGTGTGCATTAGGGCTCAGTATCCTTAATCTTTGTATAGTCTTTTCGAGGTATTAATTCCATATGTACGAGCACACATGACCATTATTCCCCGATCAGACTTGTTTGTTCTTTAATCGTATCGATATATTCTCAGGGTTCAAGTGGATAAAAAAATCGTTACACGGTATATGTAAACATTAATTCAACAAAGGCTCGAGACGCACTGACAGAAATCAATTTAATATGATCAGACCAAGATCGGCCTACCTAAGATATATTTAATCAGTTTGTTTTTCTATCTCCTTGCGGATCTTTGCAGGTGTGAAAGTCGAAGACATGTGAAGGTTTAAGCGTTATGGATTAACCGGTGAGAGATGTGTATTTCCTGGGTTACTGTGGGAAACCCAGTGTTCGATTACATATAATTAGATATGTACTTGGACTGTTTCAATCCCTAGTCCGAATACGAAGCTGCAGCCATTCAGAAGCAGATACCAGCACCTTTTCTATTGACGCCCGTAAAGAAACTGGAAATTTAAATCGGTGTGCGAGATATGGATACTGACGCCCTGGGGGGAAAGACGCCTTCATTGGCAGCTCACAGGGATACACAAAAGCCACACGGATACAGGAGGATCGGCTAAAGATATAGATGTAAGACAACTCCCGGAGCAAGAGGTCACGCTCGTCACTGTACTCGTATACCGAAGCAAATTTTCCAACGCAAAGCTCTCCCGAAATTTGATTTCACTGTGTTAGCGCAGACGAGGAAAGCCATGAAACGGAGCAAATTGATGTAAATATCTAACAGCTAACTATTTGTCGAAGCAAGAATTCATAGGATTTCGTCTAAATCAAGGTAGGCTTATATGTGGGTAGGTTTATATCATTGGCAAACACCTCTTCATCAGGAAAGAAACTTTGATCCCTCCTAATACAGATTAACCACGGTGTTAGAAACGCCTCTGTATCCCCTATCTCCTGTCCTTTTTCCTACCAAATGGTTCCACGCCCCAGACTTTTTTCCGCTAAATTGTTGTGAGAGCGTATATTTAAGAAATAATGTTTTCATCGGCGTGTTCAATGGATATTTACGCACGGTTAGTGTGGGAAAGATTTGCCCTTGCCCTAAGATATAAACTTTCCCACACTAAACGTGCGTAAAATAACCATTAAGCGCGCCTATGAAAACATTATTTCTATTCTATTTGACTACTCAAATTGATTATCAAAGATTATAATGAAAAGTTGAAAACATATTTTAAACTTTGACAACCTTTCTCCCCTTTCTTGAAAAAAACTCACTGATGCTCCCGTCTCGGTTGGCATCGTGCCAATGTCAGTGGACGACTTTATGTGGTCTCTAAAATTGGGAGTGGCGCTGTTAGCTGTGTGGAAATTATGTGGATATAGTCTATTTGTCTCGCTTTGTTAACGAATTGCACGATGGACGCCTTTAAAGTTTATTTTCAGATGGATATATCAGCAGTCCACGAATCGTTCATTTTAAATGTTAGTCACGAAGAAGAAGCACCACTGAATGGTCAATAATCTCGACGAAAGTTTCAAGTTGTGTACGATTCCGGCCGTGGTGTCCTATGTCACCTGAAAATAATGCCGGATATTGTAATTAATCATCCTGATCAGGCAATGGAATTAAAAAAAAATATGTGCTGAAGAGAGACAGCATATAAACAACTCGATCTTGTCATATAGGACATAGATGTTAGTGATCCTGTAATATAGGACATAGATGTTAGTGATCCTGTCATATAGGACATAGATGTTAGTGATCCTGTCATATAGGACATAGATGTTAGTGATCTTGTCATATAGGACATAGATGTTAGTGATCCTGTCATATAGGACATAGATGTTAGTGATCTTGTCATATAGGACATAGATGTTAGTGATCCTGTAATATAGGACATAGATGTTAGTGATCCTGTCATATAGGACATAGATGTTAGTGATCCTGTAATATAGGACATAGATGTTAGTGATCCTGTCATATAGGACATAGATGTTAGTGATCTTGTCATATAGGACATAGATGTTAGTGATCCTGTAATATAGGACATAGATGTTAGTGATCCTGTCATATAGGACATAGATGTTAGTGATCCTGTCATATAGGACATAGATGTTAGTGATCTTGTCATATAGGACATAGATGTTAGTGATCCTGTAATATAGGACATAGATGTTAGTGATCCTGTCATATAGGACATAGATGTTAGTGATCTTGTCATATAGGACATAGATGTTAGTGATCCTGTAATATAGGACATAGATGTTAGTGATCCTGTCATATAGGACATAGATGTTAGTGATCCTGTCATATAGACATAGATGTTAGTGATCTTGTCATAGGACATAGATGTTAGTGATCCTGTAATATAGGACATAGCTGCTAAAGTGATCCCATCATATAGGACATAGATGTTAGTGATCCTGTAATATAGACATAGATGTTAAGATCCTGTCATATAGGACATAGATGTTAGTGATCCTGTCATAGAGCATGATGTTAGTGATCTTGTCATATAGGACATGCTAGTGATCCTGTAATATAGACATAGATGTTAGTGATCCTGTCATATAGGACATAGATGTTAGTGATCTTGTCATATAGGACATAGATGTTAGTGATCCTGTAATATAGGACATAGATGTTAGTGATCTTGTCATATAGGACATAGATGTTAGTGATCCTGTCATATAGGACATAGATGTTAGTGATCTTGTCATATAGGACATAGATGTTAGTGATCCTGTAATATAGGACATAGATGTTAGTGATCCTGTCATATAGGTCATAGATGTTAGTTGCGCATGATTACCTATTAAGTTTTGACAAATAAATTGCTGCAAATGTAAAAAATGTGTCCATGTTTGGCAAATACTTGGCTTTGAACTCGGGCGTCAGATGCACACTAGACGATTACTACTCGGGCGCCGGAATTCAGTTGCTCGGGCGCCGAAGTTCTTACTCGGGTGCCGGACTCCGGGCCATAGTTGGGACAGGCTTACAATAAACCTCTCTAATATGAAAACTCGTACCCCGAAAGTATCAACTAATGGTGGCCTCAAAATATATGCAAGACTCGAGGTTATCAGCAATACGTGTGCAGCTATATTCCCTTAGATGTTGCCCAGTAATCCCAGTAAAATGCAGTCCGTCGATGAATAAATGATAAACGTGCAGTTCATAGGCTATATTCCAAAAAAATGTTCGTCATATCTACAAGATATACTATTTGAGAAGTGTACTGACCTTAAATATCTGCAAAAAAAACAACGATTCGACGGGAAGTAAGAGTAAATTTATCATGTGCACCCAGTCCAATTGCTCGGGCGCCGGCCAAAAGCGCTGTACACTCTCACACACGGTGAATAGAATAGAAGTAACGTTTTCATAAAATATTAGCCTTCCCACACTAACCGTGCGTCAAATAACCATTGAGCACACCCATGAAAACATTACTTCATAAATACCAACTACTCTGAGAGTGTAGACAAGTTTATATTTTTTTCTTTCTCTTGCAGATCAACATCGATCCTTCCATAGATTAACTAATTGCCTTCACGAACGGATGAGCGAGTGGAGTGAAGACAGATTCGACGAAATGAGAGGCAATGCGATTTTTTTTAAATCTTCCAGTTTGAATGGCATATTTATTATGTTGCTGCTAGTATCAGAAATACCGTTTTCTGCGTCGCTGGAATTTGGCAAATTTCCACCTCGTAGTTACAAAGATGGAGATATAATCATCGGTGCCATTTTTCCAGTAACTAGGTCGGCCGGATCAATCGACTCTAACAACCAAACAGAGGATTCCTGCCAGGTTCTTATTCCTGAATCAATTCTCTGGGTAGAAGCTTTAATATTCGCCATTGATCTTGTAAACAAAGACAAGAATCTGCTGCAGAATGTAACCCTGGGATATGATATTAGAGACAGTTGTGTCAACAGTAACATCGCAGTGAACCATGCTTTGGATTTTATTGATGTGATCGAAGTAGCGCGATCTTGTCACCTGTTTCCGGTGTCGTCTGCTAATTCGAATTTTGGCGCGAAGATGAAAGATGAAGATGACGTGAGGAATAATTCATTAACGGGGCGACTTAAGCCAATAGAGTTCCCTGCTCCCAAACGCACAAGCTCTAAGTTGGAAGATGAAGATCTGAATGAAAAAATAACTGGACTGATGCCGAAATCCAGGAAAACTGTGGACGCGGGCGGAATTCAGGACGAACCGAAAAACGATACGACGGCATGTTCAGAGAAACCCGTCGCGGCCATTATTGGTTGTATGAATAGCCACCTGACTTCAGACGTTGCTGGATTTCTACAGATCGACATGGTGCCGCTTGTTGGGTTCGAATCCACCAGTGTGTCCCTAAGCGACAAGGAGCGCTTCCCATCGTTCATGAGGACGATTCCCCCTGACAACGTTCAAGCTAGAGCCATGGTGGACCTCATGATTACATTCGGATGGTCGTTTATCTCAGTCATCGGGGCTGACAACGAATACGGTCGACAAGGTAAAGAAATGATCTCTGTATGTTTCATTTTCAATCGCCTGACCATTAGTCGATTGGTGTCGGACACCATAGATCTCTGGATCATAAATATATATATAGTATAACAGGATATATATATTTTTTAGAACGCCCACCCTACCCAGTTTCTAATCTTAAAATCACTCTATTTTCTTCAATCATCTAATGTTGTGAAATAATATTCCGAACATGTATATCTGATTATCTTATAATAGCCTGAGTAGTATACAGACAGCAAAATGAACCCTATTGACCTCAGAAATTTGCATATTAGGGAGGTCACGGGAGGGGGTCACAGAGGTCAAATGCAATATAGTTCCGGCAGAAAGATCAAAAGCTACCTCCAATCCAGGAGAGTTCCAATTGCTGCAGGAGATGTATTCAGGATGTATTCATCCGCGGTGATGCGGTTTGGCCGCGGTTTTGGCGGTGATTCGGTCTCGGGAAAAAGCTTCCGCGGAGAAAAAGTAGTCCCTAGATAAAATGGTCCGATTGGGTCGAGTGAGGTATCAAAGTGAAGCTTAGGTGAAGGGGCATCTAATGGGCTGGGTGAGGGGTTGACATATCGGACTTCTGCGCATGCGCGGTGGCCGAAGGGTATGAAAATAGCCGTTTTGGGATGTAGGGAAGTCCCTAATGGTCCAATGGGGTCGAGTGAGGTATCAAGGTGAAGCTTATGGGAAGGGGCATCTGATGGGCTGGGCGCGGGGTTGAACTATCGGCATTCTGCGCATGCGCGGTGGCCCAAGGGTATGGAAATAGACGTTTTGGAGCTAGGGGAGCCCCTAATGGACCAATGGGGTCGAGTGAGGTATCAAGTTGAAGCTTATGGGAAGGGGCATCTGATGGGCTGGGCGCGGGGTTAAATTAGGGTCATTCTGCGCATGCGCGGTGGCCCAAGGGTATAGAAATAGACGTGTTGGAGCTAGGGGAGCCCCTAATGGACCAATGGGGTCGAGTGAGGTATCGATGTGAAGCATTGGTGAAGGGGCATCTGATGGGCTGGGTGTGGGGTTAAATTAGGGTCATTCTGCGCATGCGCGGTGGCCCAAGGGTATGAAAATCGACGTGTTGGAGCTAGGGGAGCCCCTAATGTACCAATGGGGTCGAGTAAGGTATCAAAGTGAAGCTTATGTGAAGGGGCATCTGATGGACTGGGTATGGGGTTGAAATATCGGCATTCTGCGCATGCGCGGTGGCCGAAGGGTATGAAAATAGCCTTTTTGGAGCTAGGGGAGCCCCTATTGGACCGATGGGGCCGAGTGAGGTATCAAAGTGAAGCATTCATGAAGGGGCATCTAATGGACTGGGTGTGGGGTTGAATTAGGGTCATTCTGCGCATGCGCGGTGGCCCAAGGGTATGAAAATAGACGTTTTGGCATCTAGGGGAGCCCCTAATGGTCGAATGGGGTCGAGTGAGGTATCAACGTGAAGCCTAGGTGAAGGGGTATTTGATGGCTGGGTGGGTGCATGTAAAATTTTTCCTGAAAAAAAAAATACGGAACACGGACTTTATCGAAAAACCTGGGAAAATGCCTATATGGGGTATGAGGGGTATATAGGTCGCCGGGCTTAACGGGGCTTGTCTATCAATAGAGTTATCTCCCCCTAGTTCCAGGGTGGGTGTATGTAAAAATTTTCCTGAAAAAATACGGAATACGGACTTTATCCTAAATTACGGGAAAATGCCTATATGGGGTATGGGAGGTATAGGACCATCCTGGGAAACGTACTTCTATACATTTGCGGTAGGGTTGTGAGGTCTCGTTTTACTCGTCTCGTCATTTAGAACATGATAGGAAGTGTCCCCGTGCGAATCGGTGAAATTTTTGAAAAAGTACGATATAGCCCCATATAGTCCCATACTGAGGTATAGGATCAATGTTTGTCCCCCTGGGAAACCTACTTCTATACATTTGCGGTAGGGTTGTGGGGTCTCGTTTTACTCGTCTCGTCATTTAGAACATGATAGGAAGTGTCCCCGTGCGAATCGGTGAAATTTTTAAAAAAAGTCACCGAGCCCCATATAGACCCATACTGGGGTATAGGTTCAATGTTTATCCTACTGGGAAACCCACTTCTATACATTTGCGGTAGGGTTGTGGGGGTCTCGTTTTACTCGTCTCGTCATTTAGAACACGATAGGAAGTGTTGCGGAGCGAATCGGTGAAATTTTTGAAAAAAGTCACCGAGGCCTGGGTGGGCCCATAGGCCTATACTGCATGGCTATGGGTGTATAGGCCCATACGGGGTGGACATGTTGGAGTCTAGGTGGGCCACTCATGGTCCAATGGGGTCGAGTGAGGTCTTATTTTGAAGCTCTCGTGGAGGAGCGCTTGACTACACTAATGGTTCGTCCGTGTTCAATAGTCTGCGCATGCGCAGTCTGGCCGTAGTATAGAAAACAGGCATTTTGGGTGCTATGTAGGGGTGTGTTTGGGTTAGAGATGAGCTAATCACGGTTCGAATGATTCGTGTGAGGCGTCAAAGCGAAGCTTGTGTGGGGTAGAGTCAGAATGGTGTGTTTTTGAATGCACGTCGCGTTAATCTGCGCATGCGCAGTTGGTTGTAGTAAGTAAAGTGGCCATTTTGGGGCAGTGAAGGAAGTTATTTGGGGTCGAGATGGGCTAATCACGGTTCGAATGCGTCCTGGAAAGTGTCATCTTGTAGTTCTCGGGGTGTACATTCCGATTTGAGGGATGTTCGCGTCATCTGTGACGTCATCGGTACGAGTAGTAGCGAAAGTGGTCATTTTCGGGCAGTACATGAAGGTATTTGGGGTCGAGATGGGCTATTCACGGTTCGAATGCGTCCTTGAAGGTGTCATCTTGTAGTTCTCGGGGTGTACATTCCGATTTGAGGGATGTCCGCGTCATCTGTGACGTCATCGGTGACGTCATCGGTACGAGTAGTAGCGAAAGTGGACATTTTCGGGCAGTACATGAAGGTATTTGGGATCGAGATGGGCTATTCACGGTTCGAATGCGTCCTCGAAGGTGTCATCTTGTAGTTCTCCGGGTGTACATTCCGATTTGAGGGATGTTCGCGTCATCGGTGACGTCATCGGTGACGTCATCGGTACGAGTAGTAGCGAAAGTGGACATTTTCGGGCAGTACATGAAGGTATTTGGGGTCGAGATGGGCTATACACTGTTCGAATGCGTCCTGGAAGGTGTCATCTTGTAGTTCTCGGGGTGTACATTCCGATTTGAGGGGTGTCCGCGTCATCTGTGACGTCATTGATGACGTCATCGGTACGAGTAGTAGCGAAAGTGGACATTTTGTGGGTGCGTGAGGGTGAGTTTGGTGTAGAGATGCACCATCCTTAGTCCGAATGCGTCGTGTGAGGTGTCATTTTGTAGCTCTCGGGGTGTACATTCCGAATTGAGGCATGTCCGAAGCATCTGTGACGTCATCGATGACGTCATCAGTAGGAGTATTAGCGAAAGTGAGCCTTTTTGGGGCAGTGCAGGAAGGTATTTGGTGTAGAGATGGACCATCCGCGTTGCGAATGCGTCGTGTAGGGTATCATGTTGTAGCTCTCGGAGTATAGACCCTGATTTCAGGGATATTTATAGCATCTGTGACGTCATTGGTGACGTCATTAGTACAAGTTGTAGCGAAAGTGGGCCTTTTTTAGCAGTGAAGGATGTTATTTGGTGTAGAGATGGACCATCCGCGGTCCAAATGGACCGTGTGAGGTGTCATCTTGTAGCAACGCCCACCAACACCATTCTTAATGCTTCAACGCCCTGGTGAAATAGCTCAGAAGCTCTGATAATCCATGGAATTGTCACTAATTCTTCAAAATGCGGTGATGCCCGTCAACGCCCGTCGTTACACCTTAACACTCTAACATAACGCCATGATATAGACCAGAGAGAGAACAACAGCAACAACAACAAGGATGACACATGAGAGAACAACAACAACAAGAAGTTTTTTTCATATAGTTTATTTTCCCCAATGTTACATCATACCCACGCTGGGGGAGCCGCGTTGGGTATATTTACAATTCAAGAAGATTCTTATCCAATCAGAGGCCACCATTTGCATGTTTCATATTCGTTCCTATCCGTTAGATGTATTCTTGTCCAATCAGAAGTCTCCATTTCAGAAAGTGCCATCTGAACCGTTTATTCTAATCATCGTCGGGCAGGCCAGGATACCGTTGAGGCAACATATCCTCAGATAGTTGTTTGCGCATTCTGAGTATCTATCAGTGCATGGGTGAATACTTTCATCCGATGGAGGTGGTGGTCAGTTTAACCACGAAGAACGCAACATTGGTCATTATCTCCACTATCCACTTGGTGTTACAATTCAAGAAGACTTGTCCAATCAGAGGCCACCATTTGCATCTGTCATATTCGTTCCTGCCCGTTAGATGTATTCTTGTCCAATCAGAAGTCTTCATTTCAGAAAGTTCCATCTTCGGCCATGTTCGCTTTGAACCGTTTATTCTAATCATCATCAGGCAGCCCAGGATACCGTTGAGGCAACATATCCTCAGATAGTTGCTTGTGCATTCTGAGTATCTATCAGTGCCTGGGTGAATACATTCACCCGATGGGTTGGTCAGTCAGCTTGGTCACGAAGAACGTAACATTGGTCACACTGTCCACTGTCCACTTGGTGTTGGGGCGTTGCAACCGGGCCCATTCCAAGGGATCCACGGTGTTCAGTTTCTCCAGCATCGTCTCTAGCGACACTCGGTTAATGATGGTAAACGGTTGGTCAAATACCTGGATATTACTGCTCGGGTAAAAGTATCGGACTTGGACTGTCTCTTTATGCTGCAGCACATAACCAAACGCCAGATTCAATTTGAAGGCCGTAGTTTGATCTTTGAAGATGGCTTCTACGTAGCTACGTAGACGGGCGAGGTCGGTCAGTCGGAAATTGTAGATATCTTGAATGGGGCGATGACGGTGGAAACAGTGCCGTATCATGGACCAATGGCGCCGATAGATGTCACTCACTGGATGGGCGCCCTGTAAGAGATCGCTAGGAACATTTATGGGCTCGTCCAGAAAATGTTCGATGTTGTCAGGCGTATGACTCGAAACCGTAACGGTGGGGTCCGGCTGGATATCCAGGCTCTGAACTGTGGGTATAGACGGGCTCTCCTTCATCGCATCACCAGTGGCATTTTTCTCCCCGGGCTCATCTTCACTAGGTCTGACCTTCCGCGGCTCCTCCTCAGTAGGAAGTTGTCGCACATGCCATGGTACCGGGGCATGAATCAACCGTTGGTGTCGCAGCAACTGACTGCGTCGTTTGAAGAGTTGACCACAACCGTTACATTGTTCCGTCGCGCCCTCGTGGATTGAGCGTTCGTGGCACAGTAAATGATCCTCCCGATTGAATGACCGTGCGCAGGTTGTACAAGTATACCGAGCATCGTTGTGGGTGGAGGCCTCGTGGCGTCGTAAATTATCTAGACGAGTAAACGGCTTCTGGCAAGTTGTGCAAGTGAACATCTTGGTGGTTGACAGAGTGTCTGATGAAACGTCCAGGCCGCTTCCCTTTTATAGCACGCTAGCTGGTGATCTATTTTTAGCACACTGAGTTCAACTATCCCCAAGTCGAGGGCCGAGCCGTGACATCTTCGGTAACATCCGTGTCTCTTCGGTCACCTCCGTACCGTCAACGATCAACATGTAGACACATAGAGTATGTACGGCATGTTATGGTATTCATCAGTGCATGAGTGACGCATTCAGCCGATGGGAGTGGTCGGTCAGCTTGGTAACGAAAAACGTAACATTGGTCACACTCTCCACTGTCCACTTGGTGTTGGGGCGTTGTTGTTGGGCCCATTCCAAGGGATCCACGGTGTCCAGTTTCTCCAGCATCGTCTCTAGCGACACTCGGTTAATGATGGTAAACGGTTGGTCAAATACCCGGATGTTACTGCTAGGGTAAAAATATCGGACTTGGACTGTCTCTTTATGCTGCAGCACATAACCAAACACCAGATTCAATTTGAAGGCCGTAGTTTGATCTTTGAAGATGGCTTCTACGTAGCTACGTAGACGGGTGAGGTCGGTCAGTCGGAAATTGTAGATATCTTGAATAGGGCGATGACGGTAGAAACGGTGCCGGATCATGGGCCAATGGCGCCGATAAATGTCACTCACTGGATGGTCTTCGTGTAACAGATCGCTGGGAACATTTATGGCTTCGTCCACGAAGTGTACTTTGCCCTCCACGTCGTACAAAATCTGGCCCAAGGTCTTGTCGTCGGAATTTGACTGTTGAATTAGGGCGACATCATCATCATCGGCCCTCGTGCGATGGGTGGGAGTTCCCCCTGTTTCGATATTGATGCCTACGGGCTCTTCTATCTGCAAACGTGGCTGCGGAACAAGGTGTCGTGTGCGTTGGTGTCGCAGCAACTGACTGGTCAGTTTGAAAAGCCGACCACATTCTTCGCATGGACGCTTGGGTACTTCATGGCATGCACGTGTGTGGCGCTGTAAATGATCCGGGCGCTGAAACGACAGTGTACATATCGTACAGTTATACCGGGCGGTTCCTTCGTGCTTGGTAGCCTCATGGCGGCGCAAGTCGTGCAGACGAGTGAATGATTTCGAGCACGTAATACAAGTGAACATCTTGGTGGTTGACAGAGTGTCTGATGAAACGGCCAGACCGCTTCCCCTTTATAGCACGCTAGCTGATATCATGTTCGGGCACTTCCGTGTCTCTTCGGATGTAAAAGTCCCCGGATGTAAAAGTGCCCGAATGTTTACGAATGTTCCACCATTCCGGACTTCTATCAGGTCCATGTCC